>VZSE01005909.1:0-18948 GCA_013398275.1 Promerops cafer
TTATTTAATTATTATTATTTAATTCCAGGCCCTTTCTAGATTTGTCCACGTAGATCCGTGTTTTGGTCCCACCTCCACTGGCACCTCCAGGGGCTGTGGAAGGCCTGGAGGTGGCACTGAGAGCTCTGGGCCGGGGACCAGCTGGGGATGGGGCACAGCTTGGCGACCTCGGAGGGCTTTCCCACCCTCAGGGACCCCGGGACTGTGTAAGAGGCCAATGACAAAATCTGAGTTTCCTCTGGACGTTGCCCCGTGCAGCCCCCGGAGCCTGGCAAGGAGGCAGCAACCATTTAATTAAATTAAACTGCCAACATGTTTGGTTTGATCAGGGACACTTCCCCTGCCTGGACTGCCCTGGGCTCATCCCACAGTTCACCTCCCTCTGGAAAAACCTCGCATTATTCTCCCCGAAGGGACACAGGGCTGGAAGCACCCAGGTGCCATTACTGAGTTGCCTCCTGTGCTCCTGCAGTGGCCACCTCACGGCGACTTCCCAGGAGCAGCAGGAACGGGAGCCGTGAGCCCTTTCCTCCACCATTCCCATTTAGTCCGCAGAGCCGGTGCGCTCGGAATGATCCAGAATTGGCCCCAAATCGGGGCTCGGGGACCTCGGGTGTGACGAAGGAGGAGCTGAGGTGCTCCTGAAGCTCCAGAGAAGCACGGAGAGGGGTCCCCATCACGCCCCCTCGCTCCGCAGCAGCTCCGCGCCGCTCCCCTGGCAGCGGGGCCGGGGCAGAGCTCCGCTCGCGGCCGGAATTTGGGCACTCCCGAGCGCTTCTGCCTCCGGGCAGCAGAGGGAAGCAGCCGGCGCCGGAACGTGCCCGGGCACCGAATTTAGCGATTTCCTTCTGCCCAGCCCAAACTCCGGCGGAGGGCTCGCTGCAAGTGAAAGGCAAAGAGGAAATTCCTCTGCCTTTAGGGAAAAAAAAGCCCATTGGCTTTTCTTATTTTCAAGGTCCTTCAAGTCGGAATTGTTTTTTTTTTTAATTTCATTTTTTTTTTTCAGTTTTTCTTCTTTCCCTTTGTTTTCCTTTCTGTCCTGATTGTAGGGATTTCAAGAGGAAGAATTTTGGCACGTTTTGGTCTATTTCCCTAGACCCAATTTCATCTCATTACTATCGGCAGTAGTCAGTGCATTTCAAATTTTTGGGATTTTTCAATTTCAGTTTTGACTGACCACATCTCCTTTCTGGAGTGTTTGCTCAGCTCTGTCCTCCGATTTCAAGACTTCATTCCCTCTCCTGAAAGGAAGAATTTCTGAGCTCAGGAAAAAGAACCCAGCAAAGTGGGATGCAGGGTTTTGCTTTGCTCGTCCGGACCTTGCTTCAGGTGTTGGTGTTTTGCCAGAAAAACTTACTGCAAATACAAGAATTTCATCAAATCTTGAGAGTCTCTTAAGAATTACCAGTAAATCTGATTTACTAACTGGAAATACATCCCCAGGTCCAACTGCTGGCAGATAAAGGGGGGGAAGTTTTGCCTACAATAGATTTGAAGTATTCAAAATTCAATGTTTTATGTCTTTGGTGTGATATACTTTCACACAGGAACCAAACATTGCATCAAACTCACCTTTGGACTCTTTTCTCCCATAGTTCTGGTGTTTGTCTTTCAAAAAAATCAGAGGAATTAAATGCATTTAATCACACCCAGTTCCCCCTTCACGTTTATAGGAGGCTACAGAGCTCCCAGGGGTGTTTCCTACACGGGGATTGCAATTCCCAGGCAGGTCAGGGCTGGCTGTGACACTGAAATTGGATTTCATCCTGCACAAAAGGCTGGAATTTACCTGCCCTGCTCCCATCCCACCTCTTCAGGAAGGCTTCAAGGTCAAACATTCCTCAAAATTCCCGGGTGAACCCTCCACGGCCATCACTGGTGGATTTTCCTGCTCACTACAATAAATCTGGCAAAGATGGAGCCCAGCAAACCCCAGAGCGTGCACTGAAGTGCACACATTTGGGAATTTCGGTGTTTTCCAGGGAGTTTTCCCTTCAGCTTTGAGCCAGGGCCCCCCTTCCTGCCTCGAGACCCCTTTAATGCCCCAATTCCCCTTCCTGCCTCAATTCCCCTTCCTGCCCTGTGCCCAGGAAGCTGAAGGAGACAATTCCTCCATGCTGCTGTAAAGAAGATTTGTGGGAAGGGAGGCAGAAGGAGACAGCCCAGGTAAGGATAATTATGAAGCCGTTAAAAGCCCAGATCTTATGATAAAACCGTAAGAGTAAATTGCTTTGAAATACAGATTTTTTTCCTTTCCTTAACAGTTAAGGTAAAATAATATTAAATAACTGCTGTCTCAGGTTAGAACTAAAGGTTAAAGGCTGGTAATTACTGGTTATTTAAAGGGTGGCTGTAATGAACTAAGACAAAGAGACTCACATTTTTAAGCCAGGACTATATTTTAAGGTGGGAATGTGACTGCCAGGAAATTGCTCTTGGGTTTGGAGCCAAGATGAGATTTGCAATAAAATTCTCCCAGACCCAGGAAATGTGCAGGGCTCCAGTTCAGGACACCGGTGCTTTCAGATCAAAATGCAGATAATTTTCAGTAGGAAGCTTGTATTTCCCATGCTGGTAAACACCCCTATTTTAATAAATCCAGGAGTTTTGCAGGGTAAGACACAAACCCAATTCTTCCAGCGTGGTGTCAGGGAAATCTGCACTGCAAGTGACACGACCTTGATATGAAAAAAGGAATTAAAGCCAATCCCATCACTGTGTATTCCATTATATCACCAAGGCAGAGCATCACATCAGGCTTTTGGAACGTGATCCCCAGCGAGGGAATAAACCCCATAAATTCCCAGCCACGCAGAGATTTCCTTTAACCTCTCCTCTCAAAGCCAATCATGACAGGATATAAAGCACTTTAAAAGCCACAAAATACATGCAAAGGAATGAAACAAAGCAAGAAAAAGCGCTAAGATTAATAAGGAAAAACTCCTTCTCTGAGGAGGTTTCTATCGGGCAACTCAGTGCTTCGAAAATATGAACTTCAGCTTTGCTGAGTAGAAATAATTATTTTCCCTTAAGTCAGCTGATTCCCGGAGCCTTTTCATCCACTGTCATCGCTCGTTCTTTGGGATATTCACAGAGCTCGCCGTGATCCCGTTGTGGCGTTGAGAGAATGAAATTCCAATTTAGAAGATGCTTAGTGCTGGAAAACTTCCGGGGCTGGCTGGGGGGCAGCTTTGGAGTGCTCCCCCCGCACCTTCAAAGGCTGGCAACGGCCCCGGGGGAGAGGCAGGGCACCTCAAAGGTGGGAAAGGAGGTCTGAACCTCCTTTGGACCTCCTGCCTCCCCGCAGAGCTGCGGCTGCACGGCCCCGTCCCAGAGGGAGCCCCGGGGAGGAAATTCACGGAATCCCACAGAGGCACGGAGTGAACAGGGTTGGGAAGGACCTTTAAGATCATCGAGTCCAGCCTATGGCCTAACTCCTCCTCATCAACTAAACCAGTTGCCAAACTGAGTGCCGTGTCCAGGCTTTTTTTAAACCCACACTGATGCCTCAGGATTTAGCTTTGGTGTTTTTCAGGTTCTGTGCTGCTTTAGTGAGCAGTTCTGGTTTCATATCAGGGGATGGCAGCTCTCTGCACAGAGCAGGGAGGCAGAACAATTCCTGCTCTAGCTGGGGACCAGGGACAAGTGACCCAAATCTCAGGCCCAAGAGCACAAACAACGTGGGCTGAAGAGAGAAAAACAAGGAGGATGGGACTCCATAACCTAAAGCTGGAATTGGACAATTAACCCCAATATGCAAATGGAGCAGAACTTATCAAAGTGAGAGGCCTCGTGCCCATCGTGCATTTTGTGACCATTTTGGGTCATCTCGGGTGGGGTCCTGGCTGGGCCCTTGTGCTGCCCAAGGCGTGTCCATTGAGGATCTCCTTTTAATAAATCCCTGCTTTATTCTGTAACTCTGCCTGGCCTCTGTTCTAGGGCAGCCTTCCCAAGGCATCTGTTCCTGGCTCCCTTTTCCATCAGCTGTGCCACCCTTATCCCTCCCCATGGCTGTGACCATGGCTCCTCCTGCTCCCCGATGGAAAAGGGAGGCACAGAGGGCCCCTGTCAATGGGAATTTGGGGAGCAGGAGCGGGGACAGCAGCTCTGAGCCTGGGGGGAGGAGGGGAGGTGGATCTTTTGATAAGCAGCCCCGTGCTGCTGATAAGGCCGGGCTGTCCTCCCCGCCCTGGTTTCCCTGGCAGCAGCAGGAGGATGAGGAGCCTTCCCTGGGTTTGTGGATTCCGAGGGGGGAGGTCCGAAGGTGCCGGAGATTTGGGGCAGGGGGGAGTTCAGAGGTCCCTCCTGAGCACTGCAGGGCTGGCCCCAGCGCCACAATCCCCTGGGCAGGAACGGGCAGTGCCCAGCACATCCCTCTGTGCTGCTGTTTTCTCAGAGCCGGGCAAATCCAGCCCTCCCTCATCCCTGAATCACCAATTTGCCAATCTGTGAGCCAGGAATGGCCCGTTTTGTTTGCCAGACCAGCCCTGGGAATGCTGCCTAGAACCCCAATTTCTGTAGTGAGAACACAGCCAGGCCTGAACCAACCCAGCCCAGACACAGAGGATGCTGTGCCCCAAAATCCTGAGTTTTACATCACAAACCTGGCATTCCCATCACTAATGACCAAAAGGAGAGGTGTAAACCATCCCAGTTCAGTTCTAGCCTCCCATTTCCTTTTAGTTTTAGGTTTTCAGCAGGGTCCATAGGTTCCACACACCTTCCCTTCCCCTAGAACTTCCAAGTGCAGCCCAAGCACTGATCCACTGATCCAACAGCTGATTAATGTGGCAGCAAAACACTTCTCTCCCATCTCCCTCTCCCAGACCAAAGCCATTTATTACCCTGTCCCTCTGCCGAGATGCCAGGCCGGGAATGTCACCCCGGCTGTCCCATATTGTCACTTTAATTAAAGCCACATCCTGGAAAGGGCCGCGTGCTGCTGGAGCCCTGATAAAGATCCCGTTAGCAGAAAGCAGGGATTTGTGATGCTATCTGGGCCAGCCCATGATTACCTGCCAGAACAAAGGGGATGTTATTAAACAAACCCCCTGGGATCGCTGTGGGGGCAGAGGATGAAAACCACACTCCGTGGATCCTCCCTGTCCCTGGCTCACACCAGCACACGGAGAAAAGGAGGAGCTGCTGCTCCTGCCTCACCCAGCAAAGTTCCGCTCCTCTGCTGCAATTTATTAGAGGAGAAACGCCAACTTTAATATCAATTCTATAAAAATAAAATTAGAAGTAACTCCCGGGAGGTGCCGGGCTGCTGAGGGCCTGCCCGGATGGCTCACTACAAACGCGGAGTGACCGTGTGTGCTTTCCCAAGCACAGCCTCTGCCTCCCGGGGCGAGGGACGAAGGACCATCCTCTCCCATTTTTGGTTTCATGATCTCCCGTGGAACAGAGGCCGTGGGAGGGAATTGCCACAGCGAGCTCTCTTTGCCTTGATCCCATCCTCCATCCCAAACAGCCCGAGGTGGCTCCTGGGCTTTGCGTGGCAATTCCAGGCGAGGCAGAGCTGTCACAGCCTGGGATTCTCCCATTTCAGTGTTTATTTCACCAAACCAACCTTTTCTTGCTCAAAAACCAGGCCCAGATGTGGCCAGCTGTGTCTCTGTCCAGTCCAGAGCTGATGCAGCAGAAGGAGCTGCTGTTCCTGTCCTCCCCCCAAAACCACCTCAGCTCTTGGGACCTCCAACAGGATGAAAACCCCTCCCATCTCTGCTCACCCCATGATAAAGAGACAACCCAAAATTTCTGGGAATTCAGCCCCTCCAAATGAACTTACAACATTTCAGACCAGTAATAGTGGTTAAATTAGTAATAAAAGGTGGAATTGTACAAGGAGGAATTAATTCAGACCCCAAATAAGTTTCAAACTGCAACTGTAAGAGAGAAGAGTTTCTGGGCAAATGTCAAAGTCATCAGTAGCTTCTCTAAAATGCATTGTTTTATCTCAAAACCAAAAAAAAAATCATGAAAGAAAAGTCACCAAAGGGAGTTGGCAGCTGATAAAAACATTATTCCCAATAAACTCAAGCACTGCAGCAGGTATATGATGGAAATTCATCAGAATTTAATGAATTGGTCCTTTAAAAATCCCCTTATCTTCCTCATCCATATGTATTTTGATGGGATAACAATTACAGACCCCATTTGAAAGAGGTGCCAGCTCTGTTTGATGTGTTTTCCTCTCATCCTGGTGGCAGCAGGAGCCCACGAGGCCTCCCAGGAATGACTTCCCATGGATTTGTGTGCTACCAGCTCCATCTATTGATGGAGAGGAGGGAGATTGAGAGGATCTCAGTGGCCTTTGTGCCCTAAAGCCAAGATCCTGAGGGAATGGGGTGCTGAGGGTTTGTTTTAAACTGAGGAATTGAGGTGCTGTGGGTTTGTTTTAAACTGAGGAATTGAGGTGCTGTGGGGTTTTTTGAGGGAATTGAGAAACTGTGGGTTTGTTTTTTTGAGGGAGTTGAGGCCCTGTGGATCTGTTTTCCACTCAGGAACCGAGGCCCTGTGGGTTTATTTTAAACTGAGGAATTGGGGTGCTGTGGGTTTGTTTTCCACTCAGGAATTGAGGTGCTGTGGGTTTGCTTTTTTAAGGGAATTGAGGTGCTGTGGGTTTTTTGAGGGAATTGAGGTGCTGTGGGTTTGTTTTCCACTCAGGAATTGAGGCCCTGTGGGGTTTTTTGAGGGAATTGAGGCCCTGTGGATCTGTTTTACACTCAGGAACTGAGGTGCTGTGGGTTTTCTTGAGGGAATTGAGGAGCTGTGGGTTTGCTTTTTTAAGGGAATTGAGGTGCTGTGGGNTGAGGAATTGAGGTGCTGTGGGGTTTTTTGAGGGAATTGAGAAACTGTGGGTTTGTTTTTTTGAGGGAGTTGAGGCCCTGTGGATCTGTTTTCCACTCAGGAACCGAGGCCCTGTGGGTTTATTTTAAACTGAGGAATTGGGGTGCTGTGGGTTTGTTTTCCACTCAGGAATTGAGGTGCTGTGGGTTTGCTTTTTTAAGGGAATTGAGGTGCTGTGGGGTTTTTTTTTGAGGGAGTTGAGGCCCTGTGGATCTGTTTTACCCTCAGGAATTGAGGCCCTGTGGGTTTGTTTTAAACTGAAGGAATTGAGGTGCTGGGGGTTTGTTTTCCACTCAGGAATTGAGGCCCTGTGGGGTTTTTTGAGGGAATTGAGGTGCTGTGGGGTTTTTTGAGGGAGTTGAGGCCCTGTGGATCTGTTTTACACTCAGGAATTGAGGTGCTCTTGGGTTTGTTTTAGGGATTGAGGTGCTGTGGGTTTTTTGAGGGAATTGAGGTGCTCTTGGGTTTGTTTTAGGGATTGAGGTGCTGTGGGTTTGTTGAGGGAATTGAGGTGCTGTGGGTTTTTTGAGGGAATTGAGGTGCTGTGGGTTTGTCGAGGTGCTGTGGGTTTGTTCTCCTTCCACAGGGGTATTTCCCTACAATATTTGCCTCCAAATCCCAAATTCACCGGTCGAGTTAGTTCATTTTTGCCCATCTCCCATCTCCTGTCATTATCACCATTTTCTTCTAAGTGATCACGTAGGAGAGAGAATAAAAAAATCCCCTTAAGATGAACTTGCAACCCTTGTATTTTCCAGACACTTCGTTTCCAAACCATCTCAAAATATGTGTGATATTGCAAGACAGGGCAGCAGAGTTCACAGGGACTGGATTCGTGCCTGGGAAGGATTTCCTTGGCCGTGGCCTTGGCAGCTGCACCACAAAAAGGTGTGAATGTCCCTGGTTTCACACATTCTTTGTTGTTTCCAGAGATTTCTTACAGCAACATTTCGTTTCTTTTGCCCTCAGCCCCAAATCTGTATTGCACAGAAGATACAACAAAGAATTTCCTAATTTTCTCTCAGGCTGTCCCTAAGTAATATTTCATTTTATTTAGTACAAATAAAGAGACTTCTGCATTTCCACCATGTTTTTTGTCAAATATCTTCAACCAGAGCTGAACATCTCCCCAAGCATCTGACATTTCTGCTGTCAAACTCCAGTTGCTATGGAAAGGAGAGAATTCTGCTCGTGCTCCAAAACAAAACAAATCACCTTCAGCTTGGAAGATTTTACAAAACATGTAAAATCTCTCTCGCAGACAATGCTGGCAGATAAATGCAGTTCCCACAGGATAATTAGCCAGGATTTTCAGAATAATTTCTTATCTTCCCAAAAGTCCCAGGGGACCTCAGCAGCTTCCACCACCTGCTCCCGTGGCTGCAGTGGGATCCTGCACCTGGAGCTGGGAGAGCCCAGAGCGCCCCAGATTTCCAGGGATACCTGCCAGGGAGAAGTGCCTAAAATATGGAAATTAAGAGTGAAAGGGGGGAAAGGGCAGGATCTGTGTGGGCACAGGGATCTGACCCCAGCAGGGAGTGATTCCCTTTTGGGATGGAGCTGACATTTCCTCCAGGCTCCAAAATATCCATCCCCAGCCCTGGCCCCCAGGAGATGCAGGGGGACAGGTCCCACTCAGCCCCGGGCAGGGAACCACCCTCTGCAGGGGCAGGATTCAGAGAATTCTGACAGATAATTCCGATTATTCGGGCAATTCCAATAATTCCAATAATTCGCATCATTCGGATTGTTCTGATAATTCAGATTATTCCAATAGCTCAGATAATTCAGATAACTCAGATAATTCTGATAATTCAGATTATTATGACAATTCAGATAATTCTGATAACTCAGATAATCCCGATAATTCCTACTATTCAGGTAATTCCGATAATTCGCATAATTCAGATTATTCTGATAATTCAGATAATTCTGATAGCTCAGATAATTCAGATTATTATGATAATTCAGATAATCCCGATAATTCTGATTATTCAGATAATCCCCATAATATGGATAATCCAAATTATTCCGATAATTCAGATAACTCAGATAATTCCGATAATTCAGATTACTCCAACAATTCAGATCATTCAGAGCCCATTTCCACCAGCCAAAAGAACTGCCTAAAGCAGGAGCTGCTGCAGTTCCTGCCTGTTTATCCCTCCACCGAGGGCACTCCTGGCAGCCCTTCAATGGCCAAAAAATCTCCCATTCCCGCCCCAGGAGGGCTCCCTGGACGATTCCTTTGGCAGCACCTCGGTTCTGCACAGAGGAAGCTCTGCTCTGGCTGAGCTCAGGCTGCAATCCATCCCAATTCCCTCTTCCTGGGAAGGGAATTCCAGGCATTCCACAGCACCCCGGGCAGCCCCCGCGCAGGAGCTGGGGGAGCAGGAGAGCTCCCACTGCCCTGGCAGCTGCCGGTGCCAGGAAAGCCCAAACACGGTTTATTGACAGCAAATGCTCCCGTTTCAGAGCCGAGCTTTAATCTCCCGGATCAGCCTCCTTTGGAGCAGCAGATCCAAGATGTCATCGCAGGATTGACACAAAACTCGGATTTCATTCCAGGCGTGGATTTGCTTCATGTGAAGACATTTCAGAGCTCTCCGTCCTTTTCTTGCGCACAAGGCAGGCCCAGGAGCCTCCCCAGAAGATGGGTTTGGACAAAGGCAGGCCCTGCCTCAGTCCCACGCTCAGGACATGAACTCACCTGAGCCCCTCCACCCTGAGACCGTCAGAATGAGAGGGGAAACTCCCAGCCCTTTGTATAAACCCAGATGCAATTCAGTGTCCAAACCCCAGCCTTTTAAAGAGAAATCCTTTTAAACAGAAATCCTTTTAGAGAGAAATCCTTTTAAATAGAAAGTCTTTTAAACAGAAAACCTTTTAAATAGAAAGTATTTTAAACAGAAAACATTTTAAATAGAAAGTATTTTAAACAGAAAACCTTTTAAATAGAAAGCCTTTTAAATAGAAAACCTTTTAAATAGAAAGCCTTTTAAACAGAAAGCCTTTTAAATAGAAATCCTTTTAAATAGGAAGTATTTTAAATAGAAAGCCTTTTAAATGGGAAGCCTTTCAAATAAGCCTTTGAATTCTTTTAAATATAAACATTTAAGGACCCCTCAGGACCCACGGTGTGAGAGCAGAGCGCTGTCGCAGGTACAGGGGTGGCTGAGGGACACAGGGAGCAGAAATCAACTGAGAAGCATTTTCACTGTGACCAAAGGTAAGGTAGATGCCATCCCCTGCACATTTCTTACTTTTATGCATGAACTTTTTGGCAGGGACTCAGAAGGAATGTTGCCCATCAGTCACTGGAGGCTTCCCCGTTCCAGTTCTTGCCACACGTTTTGTTTACCTGGGCAAGGACGTGGCTGGGTTTTAATTGCCTTTTATCCCTTTTCCTCTGGCCTGATTGAGGTTTTTAATGAACATTAGGAGCCCATTGCAACGCCTTGAACTTCCCAAAACAACTGACACAGCTGCTCACCAGAAATCTGCGTCAACAAACTCTAATTACGCCTGAAAAGGCGAGTCCATAAAAGGGAGAAGAAAAACAGAGAGAGCCATAAACAACATCCGAGGCCAAGGTTTGGAAAAGCTGGGTGAGGAAAAGCTGCACTTGACACTGTCACCACCAGCATCAGGGGAGCAGAGATGGGAACAGATGTTGGGAAAAAGGAACAATTCCAGGCACTGATTGGAACAAAACCCTCTCTGGAGGGAAATCTCACCCGGGCTGCCTGTGCTGGGTGGATTTTAGAGATGGAGCTGGCGTCCCATTTCCAGGAAATCCATCTCTGCGGGCTCAGGCACCTCGGGGGAGGGGGGAGATGGCGTTAGAGACAAATCAGAGCCCCTCAGCCTCGTCCCCAGGACAGCAGGACCCTGCCAGGTGTCCCCGTGTCCCTGCAGGGAGTGCTGGGGTCCCACCTGGCCAGGCTCCACTTCAGGCTCGGAGAGGAGCAGAGCCCTGCAGTGACAGGGCTGTCCCCAGGAGCTGGGGGACAGAGCCCTGCAGTGACACGGCTGTCCCCAGGAGCTGGGGCTGTCCCCAGGAGCTGTGGCTGTTCCCTGATGTGACAGGGCTGTCCCCAGGAGCTGGGGGACAGAGCCCTGCTGTGACCAGAGCTGTCCCCTGCTGTGACCAGAGCTGTCCCCTGATGTGACAGGGCTGTCCCTATGATCTGGGGGAGAGAGCCCTGCTGTGATGGAGCTGTCCCCATGAGCCAGGGCTGTCCCCATGAGCCGGGGCTGTCCCCAGGAGCTGTGGCTGTCCCCTGCAGTGACAGGGCTGTCCCCAGGAGCAGGGCAGCACAGGCACAGCGGTTAAACCCAGCCAGGTGCGGGCACAGCGCTGCTGTCAGGACGGATCAGGGAGGCTCCGCTGGGCTCGTGCTCAGTGTTGGTTCCAGCTCAGAGCTGATAAACTCAGCACTGACACCAAAACCTCCCCAGCTCAGAGCTGATAAACTCAGCACCGACACCAAAACCTCCCCAGCTCAGAGCTGATAAACTCAGCGCCGACACCAAAACCTCCCCAGTGCTGGGTGAGGCGAGGCGGGAGCAGCCCCTCAGCTCAGAGCTCTCCAAGGGCTCTCACCTGGAGTCAGCCCCTTCCCAGCTGGCTGAACGGGAGCTGGGCTTCCTCAGGATGAGATCTGAGGTGCAATCAGGTCACGCCTCAGCTCGGCCCGGTCCTGGGTAAGACCCCTGTGTGTGCTGCCAGAACCAGCACAGCCGTTCACCCTTCCCGCGCAAGGCCCTGGGCCTGTGAGCTCCCAGCGCCAGCGGCACGAGGCCACCTGCAGGCCCTGCCCCTGCTGCTGTCCGTGGAAGGCTCCAGAATGATCCTTCCCCTTTGCTCTTCTACGGATGGAACTCCTCACCCACCGCCAGCCACGGACTTGGCTGATGATTTGCCAAAAACCACCAAGGTCTGGAAAGGATGATTCCCTACTGGCCTGGAGCTTCAGGATTCAAGAATCCCATTCAGCTTCAGCTGAAGGGCAAGGCAAAGTAAAGCAGCTGAATGTCACTGAGGAGAGGGACAGGAAGTGACGAGTTCAGAGCTTCAGGAATTTCAGTTTTAGGATCTGTGTCTATATTGGATGTATGATGTAACATATATATATATGTATATATATATATATAAATCTTCTATTTGATGCCTCAGCATTCAGGGCTTTGCTCATCCAATTCTGCCTTTGGCACCACAGCATTTTGTGCCAGAAAAATGTGTTTTAATTTTCCATGGAATGCAGATGTGAGGCTCTAAAAGGAATAAACCCAAAGGGGCCAGAGCAGCTCCCCCTGCCCACTTCCCAGTGCCCTCCCCTCCCCTCCCACTCCCTAGCTCCAAAAAGGTTTGATTTCTGTCTGTTCCATTTTATTGTTATGAAAACAAAAGAATTAAAAATTATTCCAAGAATCAGCCCATGATCTCGTGGCAATAATTCTATTAAAGTTGGTAACTCCAGTTTATTGCCAGGCCAGGTACCCCCAAGGATCTGCAGTGCAGACAGGAATTTTGGCTCATTCCTGCTCCAGCAAGGAACATTTTTTTCCCTTTTCCACATGAATGCCTGAAACCCTCCTGGGAAATGTTCGACCCTGTCAAAACAAGGGCACAGAGATTTTTAAGAAACAGTTGTGTGAACAAGCAGGACAAAAATCCATAAAGATGGAGCAGGAGAGAGGGAAATTCTGTTTGAGCTCTAAAATGGAGCTGGAGAAGCCCTGGATTCAGGAATGTTTGGATTTCCAACTCTGCTTCCTGCCCTTCCCACTGCTCTCACTTCCCCAGGATTTCCTGGATGTGCTGATTCCCCCCGTCCAAAAAACCAGGAATGAAGAAACACCCCCAAACCCAACCCAAAACAGCAGCACAGCACCGCCCAGGGCACTGTAAAGAGCTTTTTTTTGGCTTCAATAAGAGCTAAAAGCAGAGAGACTTCACCCAAACTCCTCGCAGAGCCAGGGAAGGTTTCCCTGGCACCCCCAGAGTTCCGTGAGGCAGCAGAAAAGCTCCTTCATGAATTTTTCAGCGGCTGTGGCGGAAATGAAAAGCCCCGCGCGCTCGCTGCGGGGAGGCACGGCGGGCTGTGATATTTCTCTTTTTTTTTTCCCCTGCATGAAGCAGAAGTGCCACGGGAGAGGCTCCAGCCAGAATTCCAGCTGCGAGCGTCGCAGGTGTTAAATGGGAACGCTGGCGCCCCACAGCCTGCAAAGGACGCTCTCCCCAGGCTTTTATACCCCAGGATTGTGAATTAAACCCATCCTGCGAGGCTCTAAACGCTTGGAGACATTTATGTCTCGTTTGTAGGCAGGGATGGCCCAAGGAGTCATTCCTCAGCAGTTCCTTTCACCAAATCCTTCTCAGGAAGCAGAAAATTTGTCTCTTTTTTGGACACTCTGCCCATTCCAGAAGGCAGAAATCTGGTAGTTAAATTCCTCTTGCCTTGTACTGCTTTGCCTCTATAACTTTTAAACCCCTGAAAGAACATAAAGTTAAAATTTTAATGGCATTTCAGCAGAACCTCTTTGAATTTTGTATTAGATCTCAATTTAGCCTCCAGTAAAGCCTTTAGAAAAAAAAAAAATCCAATGCTTAAAAATGTAATAATCATACAGGAACCTTCCAAAGCCAGCATCAAATAGAATAAAATATATTTTATTAATGATACAATTCATAAAATTACCAGCCCTGCCACTCTCTGCCTGCAGGAGAGACTTCCTGGGCTGGGTTTAATTGCACATCCAGGAGCTGCTGGGGTTTGTTCTACCCTGACTGCTGGGAGTGCTCCACGGGCTGGGGAATTGGCCATTTCAGGGATGTTTTGCCAGGAAATTCCAGCTATAAAATTAATTAAAAAAATAAAAGTATTTTAGGAGTGCTTCATTGGGGTTTTCCTTCTGTAGGGAAAGGTGTGAAGACATAAATAACTTCACTGTAAAGCCCTGAATTCCCAATAAAACTGGGAATTGACTCCTTGCTTGGGGAAATGACTGAGCAGAACCCTGAATTCCCAATAAACCCCTGGGAATTGACTCCTTGCTTGGGGAAATGACTGAGCAGAACCCTGAATTCCCAATAAACCCCTGGGAATTGACTCCTTGCTTGGGGAAATGACTGAGCAGAACCCTGAATTCCCAATAAACCCCTGGGAATTGACTCCTTGCTTGGGGAAATGACTGAGCAGAACCCTGAAATGTTGTTTTGTGATTTGTATCAGGGTTTTTGTCCATCTTGTAGAGGTTTTTTCCCCTGATTTGGGTGGCCTCTGTGGGGTTAAGTCAGGTCTGAGTTTGGGAAGGGTGAATGGTTTGAGCCAGAGGGGAATTTTGTGGATATTCCAGCAATTCTTCATTTGCTGCATGTGACATGTCCAAAAAAGTTTGGTTTGGAGAGGAATAAGAATGAAATGAATCCAGTTGATAACTGGATCACTTGCAGTCTGACTTCTCCACAGCTTTGTGTTTGTTTTCAAACGCCAGCAGCTGCTGGGGGCAGGGAAATGTAAATTTGTGATTTGAACAGCGTCAGGTAAACTCAGGCTGAACAGATGCCTTGGGAAGGCTGCCCTAGAACAGAGGCCAGGCAGAGTTACAGAATAAATTTGGGATTTATTAGAAGGAGATCCTCAATGGACACACCTTGGGCAGCACAAGGGCCCAGCCAGGACCACCCCCGAGATGACCCAAAATGGTCACAAAATGCACAATGGGCACGAGGCCTCTCACTTTGATAAGTTCTGCTCCATTTGCATATTGGGGTTAATTGTCTAATTACAGCTTTAGGTTATGGAGTCCCATCCTCCTTGGTTTTCTCTCTTCAGCCCACGTTGTTTGTGCTCTTGGGCCTGAGATTTGGGTCACTTGTCCCTGGTCCCCAGCTGGAGCAGGAATTGTTCTGCCTCCCTGCTCTGTGCAGAGAGCTGCCATCCCCTGATATGAAACCAGAACTGCTCACGAAAGCAGCACAGAACCTGAAAAACACCAAAGCTAAATCCTGAGGCATCAGAGGGGCCGAGAGCTTCACTGGTGATTGGTCATTTCTCCCCTGCAAACCCCAGCACCAAAGGCAGGGAATTGTCATTTTCCATTCTGAATTCCTGTCACAGCCGGGGCAGGAGCAGCCAACCTCACCTCAGGGCTCCAGGGCAGAACTGAGCCAGAGGCAGCTCCAGCCTGGGAGTTCTGAGGACTGAACACAGCAAAAACACAGACAGAGCTCTAAAAAGCACAAAAGCATCAAGTGCCCCACAGGCTGGAATACCCCAAGCTCTCCCCACAAGTCAGGAAGACCCAGAGCTGTAATGAGAGAGATTTTCTGAGCTGTTGGGCCCAGCCCTGCAAACCTTCCCAGTGCAAACAAACAGACAAACAACAAATAATTAGGGAAGGAAGAGGCAGATTTGCAAATATTTACACTCTGAATGTCAAAGCTGAAAGAGAGGGAGGCTTTTCTCTCCCCCATGGACACTTCCAGGCAGCAATTACACACAACTGCAGTTTACAAGATCCCTTTCATTGTCTATTTGCTCAGGCATCACTTTCTGTGCGTTTGTAAACAGCGCTGCAAACCCGAATTTAAGGAGCTGTGAAGTTGGAGAATAATTTATCAGGGAAAATCTGCCAAAAAAACCAATTAGGAGAATTTGTTCTTCATTTAAAGCATGGCTGCAGCCCGCTCAACACGAGAGACTCAAGTGAACGTTCATCCCTGGTTTCCATCTTGTCCAGCTGCAGAGCCCAAGGGCCTCCACAGGCCTGGGAAGTGTCCCAAAGATGCACCAAAATCAGGGATTCATCCAAAAATTCCTTTGGGGAGATCCCCTGTTCCCACGGCTGCTCAGAGCAGGACCAGGTGGGGCTGGTGCTGAGTGCAGGGTTTGACCTCCAGGCACAACAATTTGGGGCCCTTTTGTGTCTCTCACAGCTGCTGATACCGAACAGAAATTGATTTGTTGAGAAAAGCTTTGAATGGCTCCTCTGAGAGCTGCAGGCACGGCAGGAAGAGCAGAAATTCTCCATTTCCCTCTGCAGCCAAGGCACAGAAGAGGAATGGGAGACCAGGATCCAGGGGAGGGCAGAATTTAAATCCTCTGGAGAGAGCAGGGAGCTCCTTCCTGCTGCCACAGCAAAGAGAGGGAGATGCAGAGGGAAAGCTGGAGAGACCGAGGGGTTTTATCATTATTGATGTGATTTAACCAAAGGTAGATCTGCTGGAAGCCTGGCAGAAAATAGGAAGATGATGATAATAATGATGATAATAATAGTAATAGTAAAACAATAACAGTAGTAAAATAATAATAAAATAATAGTAAAATAANAGTAAATAATAATAATAATAATAATAATAATAATAATAATAATAGTAGTAGTAATAGTAATAAGAGTAATTCACCCACACAATTCCTTCAGTGGGCACTGTTCTCACCTGGCTGGCAGCAGCTCCTGGGAAGGACTGCCCCGGGCAGTGAGATCTTCCCTTTGCTCAGATAAAGCTTTTCCCCCTCTGGAGAAGAGATAAAAACCAGCAGGAAGAGCAAAGAGCCCCTGTAATCCAGGGATTTCCCTGCCTGACGTCCAGACAGGGCCACACGTGGGGCAGGGGAACTCCTCCCCAGCTCCTGCTTTGCAGAACAAACCAGGAATTGGGGTGATAGCTGGAAAAACCTCCCTGGCTCCCCAGGCAGGGCTCCAATCCCGGAATTCCGGCAGTTCCGGGCAGATGGTTCTGAGCAGAGACCAGGCACGACAAAGGGCACGGAAATGCTGATTATTATTCAAGCAAACAGATGGGGAGGTCTGTGCCAGAGCAGGGCCACTTGTAAAACATTTTGGGATTGCAGGGATGCGAAGCGATTCCGGTGGAGGAGTGGAGGAGGCCGGGAGGAAATGTTCCTCCTCACGCGGGTTATTAAATCACAAAGGTGCTGGAAATGCATAGAAAATCATGCTGATTGTTCTGCAGGGAGGAGCCATTTGCAAGGAATTACGAGCTCCTTTGCAGTGTGGTGCTTGAAATCGGAGGCCCGGGGGCTTTGCCCCCAGCCCAAAGTGCCACCAGCCCTCCCAGTGACAAGGAGTGTGACAAGTGCCCCCCTGGCCAGGACACCATTCCAATTTCCACACTTAATTCTTTGCTCACGGCGGCTGCCGGGGAAGATTTAACACACAGGAAATGTCAAATTGTGCCGCTCTTCAAACACGGGAGAGCAGCCCGGACGTGGCACCGACAGCTCTGACTATTTATTAGCTGGCACGAGCCACCGTGAGCACAATGTCACTTTAATTGAGTTATTGCTGCTCTTCCCTTACAGGAGAGCAGAAGTGATCCAGATTGGGATGGATGGAAGCAATTCCATGCTGGGGAATAATTCCACTCCAGTGTAAGTGCAGGCGTGGAATTTTAAGCGGGGAATAGAGATCTCACATAAATTTCCCTCCACACTCAAAGTCTGTCTGGGTAATTAAGAGCCTGAATTTACAGTTCTCTGTCCAAGGGCACAGAAATGTTACACCCTGGAGCTGTGATGCACCTTGGAGCTGGAATTAAGTCGAAACCTCCACATAATATAAAGATAGTTCAGGCTGACAGATCTGAGATACCAACTCATGTTCTGAGCCCCTTTTCTTGATTTGAGTATTTCCCACCACCCCTTTGAACAGCTGCTCAATTCCGCTGCTTGTAGCGGATCTGGAGAGTTTTGCACTTTGGAGCCCTTCCCCATCATATATTGATTATCAGAGAGCATTTCCCATTATCATTCTGCCAAGTTTCCATCCAGCTGAATCATAAATCCCCCCCATCGATCCCGGGAATGATTAAATCACGAGCCTGGACCCACAGGCCTGGAGCAGAACTCAGGGAGGGCAACAAAGGGCCTTAATTAGGCCTGATTGGGCCCGGAGCTCCATCAAACAGCAGAGCAAGGAGCAAACACGGGTTTTCTTCCTCCTCCCAATTTCCTCCCGTGAAAACCAGTGATGACCTGGGGGGATTCTGGGAGGAAGTGGTTAAAGTAACAAAATCCATTTACTGGGGACTGCTGGGCCCGGCTCCAGGGATTGAGCGGCTCCTAAGGACACCTGCGCAGCAAATCCCCGATGTCCTGCTCGGCTGCTCCTCCGCCCTCCCCATCCCTGCACACCTTTCACCCCCTGAGAACCTTGGCAGTAACTGCAGCCCGAGGAGGAGCCCAAAGGTGGGCCCGGCTTTGCAAAGCCCGGCCCAGCAGCAGCCCTTGGCCTGCAGGCACGCTCTCAGTGAGGACGGAGCTTTCCTGCCGCTCTTCTCCTCCCCGAGACACCAGACGAAGTCTCCTTTGCCGCTCGGCTAATCCTTCCTGTGTCTCGGAGAAGAGATATGTTTTTGTCACTTCCTCCTGCTGATAAGACTTGTATCAAAGTTGGGGGGGAATGAATTGCAATTTTTCAATTTAAAAGCCTGCTCCTATCAGCCGGAGCCTCGGTTAAACAAATCCCTTGTGAGACCAGAGATAAGAGGCAACATATTTGTGTATTAAATAGGAGATGTTTCCCGTGCTATAGGCAGCAAATAAATATCTGAAAATTCCTTCTCGCGCTCATTGGTAATGAGTGACTAAATAGTGCAATTAATGAGATACCAGCCAATTAGGCTGTGCTCTGCTTTGGCTGGTGGGGAGCTGTCAGAGACGCCTGGAGCTCTGTCTGGGAGCATTTCCTCGACGCCCCACGGTACCACTGAGCTGTCAGTGCCTGGCAGGTCCTGGATGAGACACACAGAGGCAGTGCCAGCACCCCAGCGGGAAATGGAATTCCCAGAGCTGCCCGCGGGGTTATCCCGGCCTGGGATCCACTCTGTCCCACAGAAGTGTCTCTGCGGGAGTTTGTCCCCTCTGCTGCAGATCAGCTCCACGGAGGACAAATCCCTGCTGAGAGCACAGCAAGGACTTGGTGCTGCTGTTTGCCACAGGGTTCACACAGAATCTCCAGAAAAATGACCAGCCTGCCTTTAATTACACATAAAATAAATAAATAAATAAATAAATAAAGTAAATAAACATAAAAATGAAAAATATAAATGAACATAAAAATAAAATA
>VZSE01005909.1:19327-31943 GCA_013398275.1 Promerops cafer
AATAAAATAAAATAAAATAAAATAAACAAAAAATTAAATAAACACAAAAAATTAAAAAATAAACAGAAATAAACATAAAAAATAAAATAAATTAAATAAACATAAAATAAACAGTTCCCTGCCTTTGGGAATGGGATGCCACTGGTTCCCAGCAGGAGCTGGGCTCTCCCGCTCGGGGCTGGAAGCAGTGAGGGGTGTCAGGAAGTCGCCGGGGGATGCAGCAGCACAGTCCAGGTGCCTCCTGAAGGCCGGATGAGCCCGTCCCACACGGCTCGCTCGGAGCTGCTCAAGGGCCACTTCACTGGAGCGCCCTGCGGAGGGTCCCAGCGGCGGCCCGGGCGCTGTGGGCGGTCGGAGCCCGGGCCTGTCCCTGGTCAATAATCGGAGCAGCCACGGGCAGCTGGGAGCCCTGAGCTCGCAGCTCCCGGCTTCGCCTTCTCCCCACCCAGAACTCGAGAAAACCACGGCTTAGGCTCGCACCCCGCTGCCTGCTTCGGTGCGGTCTGGCCATTTCCATTCCTGTTACCGCTCCCATTCCCTCTCCGGCTGAGTGGCAATTCTGGGAATGTTCACAGTCCAGAACTCCCCTCCTCTGCCATAAACCCGCAGGAGTTTGTTGTTATTTTTATGGAGTTATTCTGCTGTGCCTGGATTTATTCATTGCAATGACTGCTGGCTTCTTGAAGGGCCGGATTATTTCGTGGAGACTTCCACTTTATGTTCCTTACAAATGAAATCTTTCACAGTTACACGGTGTTATTTTTATTTATATTTTATTCTCTCTTCCTGGCTATTTAGAATAAACTGCTTGCCACAGCCCCAGGAGAAAAATCCTTCAAAGCTAATGACCTTGTTAAAGGTTCACTCATCACAGTAAAATGTCAAACAAGGTACTTTAAGGTAGCAGAACTGGATGGCAAATGTAGCTTTACATTATTATTTAGGGGAAAAAAAGCTCCAGCAAACCCACACCTAGAGGTAGGGCTGTCGATTCCATGCATTTAAATGTCATTCTTGGCCATTTCTTGGCATTTTATGTCAGGTTGAATATAGCAGGGACTCCACCAACATAAGTTAACAGAGCTGCTTCTGCCACTAAATATTGCTTTGCCCTGGAAAAAGGCACAAATGAGGATTTTGCAGGGAAAAAGGTCTGCAGGATTAAGGGTTTAATTTATTTTTGTGTAAGCGCTGCTGTCTCAGGGGAGGCAGCTCAGCCAGCTGCTGCAATCCAGAGCGCTCCCACCTCACGACCCAGGAGAAGCAGCCCCACAAACCTGGGCCCCAAAACCTTCACATGTCCAGATTTCACATTTCTGTGCTGATGGCACTCAGGAATTCCCAGATTTCACATTTCTGTGCTGATGGCACTCAGGAATTCCCAGATTTCACATTTCTGAGCTGATGGCACTCAGGAATTCCCAGATTTCACATTTCTGTGCTGATGGCACTCAGGAATTCCCAGATTTCACACAGGGATTTCCATGCTGATGCACTCAGGAATTCCCAGATTTCACATTTCTGTGCTGATGCTCTCAGGAATTCGCAGATTCCACATTTCTGTGCTGATGGCACTCAGGAATTCCCAGATTTCACATTTCCGTGTTGATGGCACTCAGGAATTCCCAGATTTCACATTTCTGTGCTGATGGCACTCAGGAATTCCCATATTTCACACCAATTTTCAGGTTCACTCCATGAGTGCAGCCTTGGACCACCAGAACCTCATTCCCAACCTCATGCCCAGCTTTTATTCCAAGTTCTTGCCAGAGCTGCTCTCGCAGAGGAGATTCCAAACCCTCTTCCACTGCTCCTCTCCACCTCAACTCTGCCACTGCACGGAATTGGAGCTGGGCAGTCATTAAGTTGCACACCAGTGTAATGTGTTAATAAAAAAGTAATTGCACCTCCATTGTTTCTGCAGGTTTTGGGTAATTACGTGGCACTTGCATTCCTCTGAACTCACTCCCAGCAAGGGCTCTCCTCACCATCTGCTGATATTTAATTAATACATGCTAAATGTCCTGCTATATTATTAAATCTCATTTAGAAGTGTCCTTAGCTCAGTCTAGGGCTGCCTATATTGCAGCAGGATGAGCAGGGAGCTCGCCTGGTATTTCAATAATTTAGATAAAAGAAGGCTCATTAATGAAGGAGAGGTGTTATCTTACCCCCTAGAAATGAGCAAAAGGGGAGGACAATTATTCCAGAAATGTAATGAAATACCTGGAGATTTCCCAGAGGTAAAATTTATCTCGAAATCCTTAAGCAGCACCAGCTCAGACAGTCCTGGCCGAGGAGAGGCAACGCCAGGAGCTGCAGGGTTTGTGTTGCTCTGTGCCAGGGAGGGAGCAGCAGGTTCACTTTGGGGTTGGCCATAAAGCAGGGAGAAGTCTCCTGTTCCCAAATCCCAAAAGATTTGCCCTGGGGCAGCCGTGGGGCAGCCAGCCAGGACAAGGCTGGTGTTCCTGAGCATCACTTCCCTGGCAGATTTCTTTTTTCCCCTCTGCAGCAATGTCACCAAGGAGATTTTACAGCTGCTGTTGCACAACTCAGAGTGCCAGCCAAAATATTGCTCCACGAGGAAAATGGGGGAGGGAGAAATGGGACAGAACCGGGATAAAATCTCCTTTCTCAGGAAAAACCACAATGACCAAGGTGTCCAGGATTGTCCAGGGTGAGGGGAAGAACAGGAAGGGAGCATCCAGGTGTGTCTGAAGGGCAATAATTTCATTATTTCACTGTTTCCTCACTGTTCCATGCGATGATAATATTTAATAATGAGCTATTAAAACCTGGAAGAGCAATGAATGCAAATGCATTAACTCCAAATATTACCTGTATTCCAGAATTCCAGCCATTTTTAAATCCCTGGCTCTATCCTGTTTTAAATAACTGCAGGTTTGTCTCATCCTCTTTTGCCCAAGTTGTTGTGGATTTCCTGTCGGACACAAAAGCAGGGGAGCACTCCCAGCCCTTAAATGTGGCCTGGGAAAAACGGGGAAAAACTGAGAGGGTTTGGAGTTGTCTCTGCTTGGATCTGCAGGTCTGAGGCAAAAGGAACAGAGAGGAATGGGAAACTTCCCTGGATAAATAAACAGAATCCCCACAGCTCCATCTCCCCTTGAACAATTCCACTTTTATTAAGCCCTGCATTCAAACAGCCAGGACAGAGAATTTTAATCTCTGATGAGGAGGGTAATTAGAGGAGTCTGTTAATGACTGAGCTGCCCAGCAGTGCCCAAACCCAGCACCCAGGGCAGTGCCAAAACCTGCAGGAGCCAGAGCTCTGTGGTGCCCCCAGCACAGCAGAATTCCAGAATTCCCACCTCACACGGATATTTCTGAGTTTCCCCAAAATTCCAGAAGTGCCATCCCTGCCAGCTCTGCCCACCTCACACGGATATTTCTGAGTTTCCCCAAAATTCCTGAGGTGCCATCCCTGCCAGCTCTGCCCACCTCACACAGAAAGATTTCTGGGTTTCCCCAAAATTCCAGAGGTGCCATTTTTCCATCCCTGCCAGCTCTGCCCACCTCACACAGAAATATTTCTGGGTTTCCCCAAAATTCCAGAGGTGCCATCCCTGCCAGCTCTGCCCACCTCACACAGATATTTCTGGGTTTCCCCAAAATTCCAGAGGTGCCATTCCTTCCATCCCTGCCCACCTCACATGGATATTTCTGGGTTTCCCCAAAATTCCAGAGGTGCCATTTTTCCATTCCTTCCATCCCTGCCCACCTCACACGGATATTTCTGGGTTTCCCCCGTGGAATTCACTCCAAACAGGTTTTGCCACTCCTGGGGCAATATTACCAGTGGAATCCGTGAAGAACCGGCAGCAGCTTCCTGCAGCTGAAGAGCTGATGATGGCTCGGTGCCTTCCCACAGAATCCCCTCCCTGCCATCCCGGGAGTGGAGGCTCGCTGGGATTTCCCTGCTGGGTTTTGTTCTGCTGAATTCGTGGCTCTGTTCTGCTCCCACTCCTCCCAGCACAGGAATTGTCATTTCCTGCCTGAGCCCCGGGTTCTGGGCCAGGAAGGGGCATTAATGACTTGTGCACACAATTCCTGGCATTTTTAATTACAGCTGAACCCCTGCCTGGGCCACGGAGCTCTCTAAAGGAGTAGCAGACAAATATTTGAGGAATATGGGACGGGGCTGTACCTAAATCCCTGAGGGGATCCAGGCTGGGGTTTGAGCCCAGAACCACTCAGTGAGCAGGGGGAATTCAGACGATGCCAGAGCCTTGTGCTGCTGCTCCCAGGGACTCAGATTTTCCAGGGATGCTCCTGCTCCTCCCTGGGTGAGCTCCAGGGGCCTCTGACCCCTTGGGAAGTGGAGCAAAACACCTGGGCCTCGTTCCAGTGTGCCTGGGTGCCCTGGGTGTGCAGAAATGAAAAGATTATTTGTTTTATGAGCCTGGGCAGTGCCTGGGAGCCCCCAGGGGTCCCAGGGTGTGCAGAAATGAAATGATTATTTGTTTTATGAGCCTGGGAGAGCCACAGAAACTGCACTGAGAGTGAATATTCTGTGAGAATCACAGAATCAGTCACAGAATCAGTCACAGAATCACAGAATCAATCACAAAATCAACCACAAAATCACAGAATCAACCACAAAATCAACCACAAAATCAACCACAAAATCAACCACAAAATCAACCACAAAATCAAAGAATCACAGAATCAAAGAATCACAGAATCAAAGAATCACAGAATCAAAGAATCACAGAATCAATCACAAAATCACAGAATCAATCACAGAATCAATCACAGAATCAATCACAGAATCAATCACAGAATCAATCACAGAGCACAGCCCACAGCCCCCAGGGGTCCCAGGCTGTGCAGAAATAAAAGAGAATTTCCTTCCTGAGCCCTGGGCAGTGCCCACAGCCCCCGGGGGTCCCAGGCTGTCCCAGCTGGGAGCAGGACAAGCCCCAAAAACGCTCTGGTGGCTGCAGGAGGCACCACAGGAAGGATTCTGCTGCTGTTATCTGCTGTAAGAAACCCTGAGGGGAGGGAGAAGCAGAACAAAACCACAATTATTTCTAACAAGCTTTCCCAGACACGTCTGTGGGGATTCAGTGCAGGTTGAACTCTGCTTGTGTAATTTGTTTATTGCTGCTTTTGGCGAGTAACTTCATTTATCACAAAGATCTGCTTAAAAGCTGCTGGGGGTGATCTGCTACTACCACCAAAGGCATTAATTTTATTATCTGTCTTTATGAATAAAAACAGGAACACAGAACTGGCTCCTTGTACAACATGAAGAAAGGGGGTGTTTCCTAAGCTGCCACAGGAATGTTAAATAAAAGCCACCAAAAGCCCCCAAAAGAGCAGGATCCCGTCCAGGACATTTCCTCACCCATTTCCATAAGAATCATTGGCTTTGAGGGAACACTTAAAAATAATAACTTGATTTAATTAGCTAATGTGAAGGAAGAGATGAGGATTAGCAGCTGATTAAAAAGCTTGCAGAAAACAGTTATGATTAAGTGAATTAATCCTCCAAGAAAGCCAAGGCTGCAGCAGATAAATGCTGCTTTGGAGGCTGGAGCCCAGCGCTCAGAAGGCTCCTCATGCTCTGTCAAGAGCCCAGATTTATTCCAAAATCCAGAGGGACCTGACCTGCACTCACACAAAACTACAGCCAGAGTAAAATCCATTCCCCAGCTCTTCATTCCAGTATTTAACACCAGTGTGGACATTAAAGAGCTTTTGCAGCTGCAGTCGCAACGCGGGAATTTCCAAGAGATGTTTTATGAATTGATCTGATTTCCTGGCTGGCTGAGGGGATGAGGGGGACCAGCAGGATACAGGAATGCACCAGGAATTACAGCAGAGCTGATCCCAACACCAGCAGGACACAGGAATGCACCAGGAATGACAGCAGAGCTGAGCCTGGGATCAGCAGGATACAGGAATGCACCCCAAAATCCTCACCAGGAAATGATATCACAGCTGATCACAGGATCAGAAGGAAAAAGGAGTGCACCCCAAAATCCTCACCAGGAATTACAGCAGAGCTGATCCTGGGATCAGCAGGATACAGGAATGCACCAGGAATTACAGCAGAGCTGACCCTGAGATCAGCAGGAATACACCCAAAATCCTCACCAGGAAATGATATCACAGCTGATGCTGGGATCAGCAGGATACAGGAATGCACCCCAAAACCCTCACCAGGAATGACACCAGAGCTGATCCCAACACCAGCAGGATACAGGAATGCACCCCAAAATCCTCACCAGGAAATGATATCACAGCTGATCACAGGATCAGAAGGAAAAAGGAGTGCACCCCAAAATCCTCACCAGGAATTACAGCAGAGCTGATCCTGGGATCAGCAGGATACAGGAATGCACCAGGAATTACAGCAGAGCTGACCCTGAGATCAGCAGGAATACACCCAAAATCCTCACCAGGAAATGATATCACAGCTGATGCTGGGATCAGCAGGATACAGGAATGCACCCCAAAACCCTCACCAGGAATGACACCAGAGCTGATCCCAACACCAGCAGGACACAGGAATGCACCCCAAAACCCTCACCAGGAATGACACCAGAGCTGCTCCCGGGATCACAGCTGATTCGGGATGTGCAGCGTTCCAGGGGAGGCCTCACATAAAACAATGGGGGATGGCCCAGATGGAGCCCCTGAAATGCAGAGTGACCACGGGTACTCCAGGAGAAGATTTGGCACAGCCCTTCCCGATGTCAGGGCACAGGAAATCACAGGACCACAGGACCCCAGAATCCCTGAATCACAGAATCACAGGGAATCACAGGAAATCACAGGGAATCACAGGGAATCACAGGACCCCAGAATCCCTGAATCCCTGAATCACAGGAAATCACAGGAAATCACAGGAAATCACTGGAAATCACTGGAAATCACTGGAAATCACTGGAAATCACTGGAAATCACTGGAAATCACTGGAAATCACAGGACCCCAGAATCCCTGAATCCCTGAATCCCTGAATCACAGGAAATCACAGGAAATCACAGGAAATCACAGGAAATCACAGGATCACTGAATCAATCACTGAATTACAGAATCTCCAGGTTGGAAGAAACCTCCAAAATCATCGAGTCCAACCCAGCCCCAACACCTCAACCAAACCCTGGCCCCGAGTGCCACATCCAGTCTGTGTTAAACACACCCAGGGATGGCGACTCCCCCACCTCCCCGGGCAGTGCTCTATCCCAGTGCTTTATCTCCCTTTCTGTAAAAACCTTTTTCCTAAAATCCCTTCCACGGGAGCCACGGCCTGCGGGGTGGCAGCAGTGAGGTCCGCGGGCGGCGGCCAGCGCCCAGGCTGGCGCCAGAGCAGGCCCGAGGCCCTCGAGGGCGGCCGAGCAGCAGCTCCGGAGAGCAGCAGACGAAGGGCCCGGCCTCCCCTGGCCGCCGCCCCAGAGCCACGCTCAGAGCTCGGGATAGGGGAGCAAATCGGAAGGAAAAGGGGAACGGAACGGCCGAAGGCGAGGGTCTGCTCAGGGACGTGGAGAGGAGCTCGGGATGAGGGGCTGCAGCGGCCCGGGCCAGGCCAGCCCTGCACACACAGGGGCTGAGCGCAGCCAGAGTCCACAAACTCCAAAGGAAATAAGAACTTATCACTTCAAACAAATTTATTGAGTGTTTATAACCCAAGAGTTCAGAATATCCCAGCTTGGGTGACACTGCAGCCGACCCAAAATCCAAAATTCAAAATTCCAAAAATTCCAAAATTCCAAAATTCCAAAATCCAAAATTCCAAAATCCAAAATCCAAAATTCAAAACCCAATGTGCCAGGATAAAGGATAAAGGTGAAGGATAACAGGGAATTCCCAGCCCTGGCACAGTCCTGCAGGACTCTGGTGCCTGTCCCAGGCTCCCCCCAGTTCTGGGCTCTCCTTTCTAAATATCCATTTCAAACCTGGAAACGAGGGATAAATCTCCATTTCAAACCTGGAAACGAGGGATAAATGTCTATTTCAAACCTGGAAACGAGGGATAAATCTCCATTTCAAACCTGGAAACGAGGGATAAATGTCTATTTCAAACCTGGAAACGAGGGATAAATGTCTATTTCAAACCTGGAAACGAGGGATAAATCTCCATTTCAAACCTGGAAAAGAGGGATAAATCTCTATTTCAAACCTGGAAACGAGGGATAACCCGTCTTGGCCCCACACAAACGTTTCCCTCTGGGCACTCACCTTCCATTCTTATTTCTCCTAATAAATTCAAGGCGCATTTAAGTGGCTGCCGAGCGTTTACCCTCCTCGGTAATTAGCTGCAATTAGGAGCGGCTCTGTCTGTACCGAGGTGCAATTGTGGCTCAGTGACCCCAGAGCCATCCCCCTCTCACCCCTGGGTGCTTCCAGGGGATTTTTGCTGCCTGTTCCCGGGGGTCCTGCTGGGATGAGCTGGGCATGGCTGGGAACCACCCAGAACCTGCCAAAAACTCATCCAACCACCAAACGGGGCTGTGCGGCAGAACCGGCTAAACCACATCTGTAACACATCTGTAACACTTCTTTAACACTTCTGTAACGCTTCTTTATCACATTTTTAACACATTTTTATTCCCTGACTCCTCCTTTGCCAAGCTCCAAGCGCCCTCGAGGAGAGGGTGCTTTAAACCTGTTCGCTGCAGCCCGCGCGTGGTTTGCAATTAATGCAGGTGGGGCAATTAGCGCAGGTGAGCGACTAACAGGTAAACAGGTAAAAAAAAAAAAAANCAAAAAGGTAAAAAGGTAAAAAAAAAAAAAAAAACAGCAGGTAAAAAAAAACCCAGCAGGTAAAAAAAAAAAACCCAGCAGGTAAAACCTGCGGGTAAGCGGGGGAAACAATGGAGGCACGCGATGCAGTCAAGGCAGGTGAAACAATGCAGGTGAAAATGCAGGGGGAACAATGGACGCAGGTGAAACAATTAGGGCACGTGACACAATTAAGGCAGGTGACGCAATTAAGGCAGGTGAAACCACGAGCACGGATGAAAAGATTAAGGCACGTGACACAGTGAATGCAGGTGAAACAATTAAGGCAGGTGATGTAATTAGGGCAAGTGAACAATCAACACAGGTGAAACATTGGATGCACGTGATACAATCAAGGCAGGTGAAACAATCAAGGGCAGGTGAAACAATTAAGGCACGTGATGCAATTAAGGCACGTGATGTAATTAAGGCAGGTGAAAAAATGAACACACCTGACACAGTGAATGCAGGTGAAACAATTAAGGGCAGGTGAAACAATTAAGGCATGTGATGTAATTAAGGCACCCTGAACAAAAACCACAGGTGGAACAATGGATGCACGTGACACAATCAAGGCAGGTGAAACAATTAAGGCACGTGATGCAATTAAGGCAGGTGAGACAATGGATGCACCTGATGCAATGACTGCAGGTGAAACAATTAAGGCATGTGATGTAATTAAGGCAAGTGAAACAATGAACGCAGGTGAAACAATGGATGCACGTGACACAGTGAATGCAGGTGAAACAATTAAGGGCAGGTGAAACAATTAAGGCGGGTAAATTGATCTGAAAGAGCCTTTCAAGGTCAGAGCCACGCCCACATGGCCCCTCCCTGCTCCAGGACAGCCCTGAATGGGTAAAAGTAACTTTGCACCTGCCCAAACTGCCCCAAACTGCCCCAAAGGAGGGCAACCACACCTTCGAACAAAACCAGGCACAAGCCCTGCTCCCCTGCTCTCATCTCGAGTCTCATTCCCCGCTCGTTTCGGGGCCCCCTGAACACCTTCAGAAGGTGCATTCATAAACGAGAGCAGCTCTGCTCAGCCTCGGTTTCCTCCTCGGTTCTGTCCGAGGCGTGGATGGAGCTGGAAAGGGAATTTTGGGAAGGGACAAAGGGAGGAGCGAACAGGACAGGCTGTGCACAGAACCTGCCCCAAACGGGGCTAATTCCTGTACCCCACCAGCTGGATCACCTTTTGCACCTGATTTCTTTTAATCACTACCTGCTGGACACTGGGCGTGAGCAGGAGAGGGATTTGATTTAATTCAGAATAGACCTGAATGAATTCAGGGCGCTGATTTAGTCCAAAGTTCTTTCCTGAGTGGAATCCCTCCCTCTGCTCCTGTTTGGCCGCCGCCTCTTGCACAGAGCAGCCTGGAATGATTAATCCAAACAAAAGGGATTAATTGGACAACCTTCTGTGTCCTGCCAGCAGCTCGGGGAATTGGCAAAGCATTATCTGCTCACATCGTGTCTCTGAGCACATGAATCACCCTGCCCTGAGCATCACTCGGGATAAAGCAGGAATGGAGAGGCTGCAGAGCACCTCTCCTTCCCATTTATTGGGAGAACGCCTCAAAATATGAATCCACTTCATTATTTTTCCCCTTCCAGCCCAATTACTGCGTGTCCTCGCAGCTGATTTTTCTTTGTAATTCACTTATTTTTAATTGCTGTGGAGTCCTGAGCTGCAGCAGCTCTGCAGAAATGAAATATCTGAGGAGCAGCTGAGCTGTGGCTCTGTGATTTCTCTCACTTCAGGAGGGGAAAAATCAAACCCGACCTGTGCTGGATGCCAGAGAGGGGTGGAGCACCTGGGACCTGCTGGGACAAACCCCAGCAGGGGGTTAAATCCTTATTTACACTCCAGAAATTTGGGAAAAAGCCAGTCCAACAGCCTGCCTGCAGAGTTCCCAACTTTGGGGGCATTATCCAGAATATTCTCAAATACCTGGGGAATTTTTGGGTTTTGTTTGGGAGCCCCTGGTGCAGATTCTGTGGCCAAACCCTGCTGCAAAGGTCTCGGTGGGGTATTTCAGCTTTTCCCTCTGATATCACCAACATGGGACTTTCCCCCCTTTCACCTCCTCAGGTGTGTTGATCCCAAATTTTGCTGTCTGAGGTTCAGCCCAAAGAACCAGGACGGCCCCTCTGGGTGAGGGAATCTCCCCTGGGGCACCTGAACAGCCCAAAATCTCACCTGGGACCCCTGAGCAGCCCAAAATCTCCCCTGGGGGACCTGAGCAGCCCAAAATATCTCTGGAAACACCTGAAAGCCCAAAATTTCCCCTGGGGACCCCTGAATGGATCCTCTGGGCAGGGAAATTTACCCTGGGACACCTGAGCAGCCCAAAATCTCACCTGGGACCCCTGATCAACCCAAAATCTCACCTGGGACCCCTGAACAGCCCAAAATCTCACCTGGGACACCTGAATGGATCCTCTGGGTGAGGAAATCTCCCCTGAGCAGCCCCAAATCTCTCCGGGGACACCTGAGCAGCCCCAAATCTCACCTGGGAGCCCTGAGTAGCCCCAAATCCCCCTGGGGACACCTGAGCAGCCCTAAATCCCCCTGGGGACACCTGAGCAGCCCCAAATCCCCCCGGGGACCCCTGAGGGTTTGTCCTCTGCTGCTGTAACCTGTTAAACACCAACTCCCCCTGCTGTGATTCCCTCTATTTATGGCCCTTCCTGCTCGCCAGGGATCAATTCCAGCCTCACAACAAAAGGCAACAATGGTTTAATAAAACAAAACAAAACAAAAAAACCAAAAAAAAGGAGGAAAAGGAAGACAGGAGAGATTGATTTTGCCAGTGAAGACAGGGAGAAACAGCGGGCGAGCAAACAAGGCAGAATAATATCAATAAAAGAGCCCGTGGTGGCTGTTCCAGCCACGGGCACGTTTACAGCACAACCAAGTGTGTTTCCTTAATATCCTGTGTTCCCTCCGAGTTCAGCAACTCATCTCATGTAAAGGTGGGCACCGAAAATGCTCCTGAGCTTCTCCCCCTTGCCTAGAAATGACTGCACGGGGGAAGGATGGGCCTGCAGGGGCTGCGGGTCCCGGGGTGGGAAATGGAATTTCTTCTGTGACCTGGTGGAGCCTCTTTGTAGGGCTGTTCTGCCTCAGGTGAAATCCCAGACTCGGCCACTCAGACCCGGATTTCTTTGCTTTCTGCCCGCTCAACACCGATGTGGATAAATTCAGGGGTCTGTTGATTGCTCAGCAGCAGCACTGAAAATGCAGAAACAGCCCCAAAGTGGAGGGGAAAGGGAAGAATTCAGAGGAGCTGCAAGGCTCGGCTCAGAGCTCTCTACCCCAAGGCAGCAGTTTCTCCTGGAAAAAAAGGGGTTATTTCTTCAGTCTCATGACAAAATTTGCAACCTTTTCTTTTCCAGAAGTGGAGGGAATGTGAGCAGTTTGTTTATGGGGTGAACAGACCCCACGAGTCCCTGCCCATCCTGGCTGAGGGGATGAAAATCCTTTATCTGCACTGCCAAGAGCTGCACCAACATCAGGGGGTTCCCCAGGAATATTCCAGATCACTGAGCCCGAAGGGATTCAGGTGCTTGTCCCACTGCAGCAGACCCCAGTCTGATTTAATTATTTTATATTATATAAGAGAGATTAATTCCCTCAAAAATGCTCTCGACATTCCCAAGCCAGGCCAGGAGTGGAGAGCAACTTCCCAGGTGAAATTTGGGATTAATTTGGGATTAATTCCAAGGCAGGCCAGGGTGAGGGAGCAGCTTCCCAGGTGAGATTTGGGACCAGTTTGGGATCAGGGATGGGGGAGCAGCTTCCCAGGTGAGATTTGGGGCCAGTTTGGGATCAGGGAAGGGGGAGCAGCTTCCCAGGCGAG
>VZSE01005917.1:0-16472 GCA_013398275.1 Promerops cafer
GACCCCCAGATCTCAGCCCCCAGCCCCTCCGTGCCCCGGGGGACCCCCAAAGGGACGTGGGCAGCCATGGGGAGCAGGGACAGAAACACAGCTGGGGCCACCTTCACCAGTGACACCCCTGGGTTCCAGCGACCCCCGGGCTCCAAGGACACCCGCGGGGCCTCAGGTGACCCCCAGGCAGGGCTAGGAGGGACGAGTCCTTCTGCATCCTGGCAAAGTCAGTGCCAGCTCCCAACAGGGCCAAGCCCGCGGCCCAGGGACTGTGGGGTTCACCCTCTCAGGGGGCAGAGATGGGGTCCCAGCCAGGCCTGACCCCACAAATGAGGGATCTCTTGGTGGGGTGACAGGAACAGCAGCCAAGCAGGAGTGCGGGCTGAGTTAATCCGGTCAAAGACGGTCCCTGCGAACACTGAGGGTGCAGTGCGGGGTCCCGGTGACAGCCGCAGAACCAGGACCCCCGGGGTTCGCCGGTGGGACCCCCACAGTCCCGCTGGGCTCAGTTTGAAGCAAGAGCAGGATGGCCACAAACAGCCGAGTTGTGGCCCACCACCTCCAGCCAGGACCCCCTCCCAGGGTGGCTTTGCCGCGGTAATTTGGGGGTGCTGGGGGCTGACCCCATTCCTGGGCGTGGGCTGGGCTGGGCCTGGCAGCACGGACAGGTCGGGGCTCGTCTCTCCCACCCCGTCCCGGCATCCGCGGCCACGGCAGCCGCCCTCGCCCTGCCCCGCCGGCCGGGCAAGCCGGGACTGGAGCGCTGGGTCCCGGCCAGGGGTGTGACAGCCCGGCCAGCCTCAGCCTGCGGCTGGATCGATCGCTGCGGGCGCGGGCTGCGGTCCCCTCTCCCTGCCCCAGCCCCAGGGACCCCGGGGACACAGCCAGTCGCAATCCCAGGGCTCTATCCAGCTTCCAGCGTGTGCCTCAGTTTCCCCAGTCACCCAGGGGAGCCTGGAGTGGGGCTGCGTGTGTGGGAGCTTGACAGAGACGGTTTTCACCAAATCGTTGGATATTTATTTGCCAGCCTGGCTGGCTCGGCCCCGCAGGGAATTAATCCCTGGCCGCAGAGGGGATTACTGGGGACCTGGGGCCGCTTTAGCTCCAGAAAGCGGATTAAGCAAAGGACAGGGAACGTGGGGATGGGCAGTGAGAGCCCCAGAGCACCGCTGGCCCCTGGGGGGGGACAAGGGGACAGTCCCGGGGACAGTCCTGGGGACAGGAACCCGGCTGGGTACAGACACGGCCGGGGCAGCCCTGGGCTCGGGGTGCTGCCCACGGGCACAGCCCCCCACAGCCCCTACGGAGGGGCCACGGCTGCCATGGCAGGACTGGGGTTGTGCCCTAAACTGGGGGCACTGGGAGCTGTGGTTTCGTGGTGGTGACACTGGGAGCTGTCATTTTGCACTGGGAGCTGTGGTTTTGCATTGGTGGAACTGGGAGCTGTGATTTCGTGCTGGTGACACCGGGAGCGGTGCCCTGTACTGGTGGCTACTGGGAGCTGAAGTCCACGAGCACGGGAGGCACTGGGAGCTGTAGGGCAGAGCACACTGGGGCGTGCTGGGAGCCGGGAGCCGATGTACTGGTGTGTGCGGAGGGTGTTTGGGGAGGGGGATACTGGGGGGTACTGGGAAAATGTTGCTGGGAGCTGGGAGGGCACGGAGGGGAACTTGGAGCTGGGAGAGCCTGGAAACTTGGGACGGGCCCTGGAAGCTGCAGGGGGAGCTCGGGGTGGGGGCACTGGGAGCTTTTGGGGAGCACTGGGAGCTGCGTAGGTGAGGGCATTGGGAGGCACTGGGGGCTGCGGGGAGCACTGGGAACTGTCAGGAGCACTGGGAGCTGCGGGTCACTGGGAACTGGGGGACAACTGGGAGACAACTGGGAGCTGCGATGGTGACCGGGGGCGCTGGGGGGAGCGCTGGGAGCTGCAGGGACGGCTCTGGGAGACGGGCACTGGGAAGCGCTGGGATCTGTAGTCCAGCTGCGCGTACTGGGAGGTGTAGTCCGGGCTCCCAGCGCATACTGGGAGGTGTGGTCCCGGGCCGGGGCCATACTGGGAGGTGTGGTTCCGCAGCCCCGGGCGCTGCTGGAAGCTGTAGTTCTGCACTGCGGGGTGCCGGGTCTCGTCCTCCCGTGGGTGCCAGCCCCGCAGTGACCCCTCTGCAGTGTCCGGCCTCCCCCAGCCCCCTGTCCCTCTGCGGAGTGGCCGCGGGGCAGCCCCACGATCCCAGTCCCGGGAGAAGAACGGGAAGGGGTCTCATCCCTGAGCAGCCCCGAGGGGCTGTGCCCTGGGAATTCGAGGGCAGGGGTGGAACTGGGGAGTGCTGGGGGCTGCCCGGGGTCTGGGCAATGGGAGACGGGTGGGGAAAGGAGGAGGGAGGGAGTTGGGGTCCCTGGGGTGGGGGGACAGGCACTGACCCGGTGTCTCCACCCAGGCTCGGCTGAGGCAGCATGGGGGGGATGCTGGCGCTGCCCCCGGGGCAGGGACCCCACCAGGTGGGCTGCACGGATGTCATGGTGGGCCACACGCGGCAGGTACGGGGATGGGGACAGGGATAAGGATGGGGACAGGGACAGGCTTCTGTGCAGAGCAAGGTGGCTGCAGCCAGCTGGTTTTGGACACGGCCACCACCCTCTGTGCCGTCCCCACTGTGTCCCCCTTCCTTGTCTCCCTCAGGGGCTCTTCCTTCGCCTCTTCTTCCCGTGCCTGCCCCGCGCGGGGGCCGCGGAGCCGCTCTGGATCCCGCGCTCCGAGTACTGCGGGGGCCTCGCTGATGCCACCCTCGGCCGCCGCCGGTGCTCGGCCCTGCTCGGCATCGCCATCGGTGAGGGGGGACACCCCGCCCTGGGGGCTCCCCGTTCCTTAGGGACCCCCACCCTGGTGGGGTTCAAGCTGTGCCTGGGTGGATGCTGCAGGCAGAGCTGGAGCTGAGCAGGGACCTGTTCCCCGCTGCCCGTGTCCCCCCCTTTCCTGGGGGTTTCTCCTCCCTGCAGGCTCCTGCAAAGTCCCGGTGAGCTGGAATGGGCCTCTCAAGCCCCGCAGCAGCGGGTACCCCCTGATCATCTTTTCCCACGGCCTGGGAGCCTTTCGGTACCTGAGCAGGGCTGGGACAGGGATGTGGGGGCCCTCCATGGCCCCACTCAGACCTGCCCTGACCCCTCTGCTCCCGTCTCGCTTCCAGGACCTTGTACTCCTCAATCTGCACAGAGCTGGCGTCCTGGGGCTTCGTGGTGGCAGCGCTGGAGCACAGGTGGGTGCCCAGGTCCCCACCAAATTCGTGCTGGGGCTGGTGGGACATCGTGCCCTGGGGGGGAGCTGCTGGTGTCCCCTTCCCTCCTGCCCCCACAGGGACCATTCTGCTGCCACCACCTATTTCTGCACGGCAGAGGCTGGGACGGAGGAGTGGATCCCCTTCCAACGGGTGCCCCAAGGGCAGAAGGAGTTTTATTTCCGAAACAAACAGGTACCAGGGCAGGGGGTGGGCAGAGGGGAGGTCTGAAATTCCTCCTGCAGGCAGGCCCTGAATCCCTGGGGATGCTCTTCTCAGTCCTGTATTGCCACGGTGCTGGGACTGAGCTTTCTCCTCAGAGATGAGAAAAATCTGTTCAGCCTGTTTCTTTTCTGCTTCCTGGGGTCTGTCTGTCCAGCTCCAGCTGACCCTGGCAGGAGCCAGGCTGGGCTTTGCCATGGCCCTGGAAAATGTCCTCCACACCCTGGGGAGAACAGGACTCTCTGCCCAGCCCAGCTCTGCTGCTGGGTTTGTTCCCACTCGGATTTTTGTCTCTCTGGGATTATCCTGGACAGCTGTTTGCTGGGGAGCAGGAAGGTTTCCTGCTGAGCCAAGTTCCCCCTCTCTGTTTGTTTCTGCCTCATTTAAAAGGACAACAGCAAGTGAAGATTAGTCATGGAAAAGCTCTCTAGGAACGGAGGTGCTTTTGGCAGCCTTAAATCACCTCCCAGCCTGTTATTTTTGTGCGTGCTCTGCCTCATGGCACGTTGCACAGAAAAGGGAAATGGTTTTCCTGAACCCACGAGCATTAAAGGTGAGGGAGAAAGAGAAATAAATGAGAGATAGAAGGAAATAGTTGCCAGGTCAATCTTCACTATGGCATTTTCTGTGTTGCAGGGAGCAGGAGAGAGGTTTTCATTGGAGTTTTTTGTCACTTGTCACCTTAAATGTGCACAGACACCAGCACTGGTGTCCCTAGGGCAGCCGAGGACGTGGCCTCAATGTGGCTTCAAGTCAGGGCATCCTCTCCGTGAATCATTTGGGATTTTAGGATGCTCCTGGGTGGAGCCCATGAGCTGGGTTTTAGGGGGACACCCAGGTTTGCTCCTGGGTTAGGGGTTCTGGGGTCCCTGTGAGGGCTTGGAGCAGGGGGTGGCTGAGCTGGGGGCAGCTGGTGAGGATCCCGGGCTCTCCCTCCTCTTCTTCCTCCCAGAGCAGAGGTCTTTGCTCATCTCCAGCCATCAGCTGCCAGATTAACTGAATTCAAAACAAACACCAGAAAGAAACCATTCCAACAAACGCGCTGTATCCCCGTGGGAGCCTGCTTTGGCACTGCTGTAATTCAGGGAGAGCCCCAGCGCAGAGAAGCACTGGAGGAATGAGCCTGGATGGGCACTGGGGGGAAGACTGAGCCCAGATTTGTGGGTTGGAGGAGCTGGGTTTACCAGGGAAGGGCTGCTGGTTCCAGGTTCACCAGAGAGCGCAGGAGTGCGTGCGGGCGCTGCGGCTCTTCCAGGGCATCGCCGGCGGCAGATCTGTCCCCAACATCCTTCACCAGGACTGGGACCTCTCCGTGCTGAAGGTATCTGCCTCGGGCTGGGGGGGCTCTGGGTGCCCCTCGGTGGCAGCATCAGTCCTGGCTGCCTGAGACTTTTCCTGCTGGGACAAGAGGGGTCTGTGCAGAGCCCCAGCCTTCCACCCCTCGGCTTCCTGGAGCCTCTCCTCCCCTGTGGGCACCGGGCAGCCAGAGCCCAGCACACCAGCAGTGAGCTCTGCTGATCTTCCCTTGGCTTTTTCTTCCCTAATTAGAGCCCTCCAGCCTCGATGTCTGGGCTCAGACTCCTCAGCCCTCTCCCTTTTGCAGGGCAACCTTGATCTGACCAAAGTGGCCGTCATGGGCCATTCCTTCGGGGGGGTGACAGCGCTGCTGGCCTTGGTGAAGGAGCCCAGCTTCAGGTAGGGCATGGCAGGGACGAGGAGCTGTGGAGGCTCCAGGGATGTGGGGCTCGTCCTGGTGGGAAGGGGAGCCGTGGTGGGCGCCTGTCCTGCTCCAGGTGTGCCGTGGCTCTGGATGCCTGGATGTTCCCTCTGGAGAACCTGCTGTACCCGGAGGTGGCCAAGCCCGTGTTCTTCATCAACACTGAGAAGTTCCAGACCCCGGAGAGCGTTGCCAAAATGAGGAGGTTGAGCTCCAGAAACAGCCAGACAAGGATTGTGACCGTGCTGTGAGCCAGGGGCTGGCACCCACCCACTGCAGGGAGCACCTGTGGGTGTCCCAGCAGGAAAACCTCTGGGTTCTGCTGCGCATCCCACTGATGCACATCCCTCCCCTGTCCAGGGGAACCGTGCACGAGGACCAGACCGACTTTGCCTTCCTCCCTGGGAAGCTCTTCAGCCGCATCTTTGGCAGGAGGGGGACCCTGGAGCCCCACAAGGCTCTGGCCATCACCAGCCGGGCGGCTCTGGCCTTCCTGCAGAGGCACCTCAGTATGGCCCAGGGTGGGGGAGCAGGGTGGGGGCTTGGGGGGCACGAGAGCTCCCTGGTTTGAGGGGCTGTGGGGCAGCCGGTGCCCCCCGGGGCTTGGGGCTGGTGCTTCCCAAAGCACAGGGGTCTGGTGGCCGCCCCTCGGTGGCTGCCGGAGAGGCTGTGGTAGCCCTGTCACCTGGAGGGGAGGCTGTGGTAACCCTGTCCCCATCTGTGCCCCGTGCAGAGCTGGAGGAGGAGTTTGGTCAGTGGGACGGGCTCCTGGAAGGTGTCGGGGACTCGGTGGTCCCGGACGCGCCGTTCGGCCGCTCGCACCTGTAGCTGCTCCGAGGGCACTGCTGGGAGCTGGGGACTGGGAAAGTGACTCCTCCTTGCCCGAAATGGAGGAGCCAGGAAGGGCTGGAGGACCCCTGAGGAGAGCAGGAGCTGGGGACAGTGCTCCTGGTGACCGAGGTGCTCAGGGAATGTGCCAGGAGAGCCCTCCCTGGTATGTGCCCGCACTGAGGGCTGTGGGGCTGAGGGAATAAAATCCCCAGATAAGGACTGAGCTGGCTGTCGAAGAGTAATAAAACCACAGGGGGGGTTGGGCTGGGAGGGTCTTTAAAGACCATCCCCAGCTTCGCTGTGGGTTGGGGGTGGTTTAACCACGGCTAAAAGAGATGCAGCATCAGGCCTCCAAGCAGAAGGGTAAGGAAAATCCTATAATTGTCCTGGAAAGCCGTGCAGATGGCCGAGTCCACGCCTAAACTCTGCAGGGGGAAAGAAGGAGGGTGGTTTTCAGCAGGCTGGCTGGAAGGAGGAGTCTCTGTGGGACGGGGACTGGGATTGGCCTCGGGGGTGGAAGGGAAACGGCCCAGCCTGGCTGTGCAGCGATGCTGCTGCAACCAGGGACGTGCTGGCGGTGGCAATAAAGCTTCGGAAGCACCTGCAGCACATCCCGGGTCACACCAGAGCTGTCGGGGTGCTTTTTTTTGTGGGGGGCGTGCGATCCTCAGCCATCCTGAGGAAGGGCTGGGGGAGCTGCAGGGATTTTCCCCGCAGCTGGCTCTGTGCTGGGATGCTGGGCACGGGAGCAGCCCGGGCGTTGTCCCTGTCCTGGGGGACACCGGCGTGGCGGCGGCAGCTCCGTGCCCTGCCGTCCCAGAGAGGAGCCGCAGGCGACAGCGGGGGCCAGGAGCGCCGGCAGAGCCGTTCCCGGGGGAGGAGGGCAGGGAAAAGCAGCGCCTCGCTCCGCCCGTGTCACCGTCACGGCAGCGTCCTCGCCGCCCGGGCACTGAGTGAGGGACGAGCCCTGGGGCTGGGGACGCGCCAGGACGGCCCGGGGGAAGGCACAGCACCTGCAGCAGCGGAGGGGACATCCCTCAGCAGAGGGGACATCCTGACACGACATCGTCTTTCCATGTCTCCTCCGCTCCCCAGTGACACGCAAAGGAGCGGTGTGAACAAAACCACAAGAACCCGACGCTTTTAAGCCTTCCAGATACGAATTTTTAAATGTTTTACACCTAAACGAGCGTTTCTAGCCCCGGGCTCAGGCTGGGGTGTGGCAGCCCGCGGGGACGGGGCTGTGCTGGGGTGGCTGGGGGACATCCAAGGTCGCTGCTTGTGACAAATCGTGCGGCTGAGCCGGGGGGGACGCGCAGAGCCCGGCAGGTCCCGGTTTAACAGTGAGAGACAGTGACTGGTGCAGAAATCAAATCCCATTTTCCTGCGGGGATCGGCGGGGCCGGCTCGGCGCTGGCACAGCTGAGACAGGCTGGGAATTCTGCAGGGCTCTTACGTAAAGGCTTTCGGGAGGGGGTGGCAGCCACCGACTCTGCTCTGAGGGGGCTCTGGCATTAACCCTTCGGCTCTCGGGGAGCTGCCCATTCGCGTCCCCGGTGCCTGTGGAGCCGGGGGAGCCGGGGAGCAGGCAGGCATCCTCCTCTCCGGCCCCACATCCCTCCAGAGCCGGCCACCACCACACTCCCACATTGGTTTTGTGCCTCTGAAGAAAAATCCTGCCAGAAAAGAGTTCAAAAAAGCCCCGAGGCCGCTTGGGCAGGGCAGACACCCTCCTCCCTTTGCTCCATCGGCCTCTCTGTTTTCTGTGGGATGTGTGGTGCGGGAGCCCTCGCAGGGCATTCTCCTCGTTCACTGACTCGCTGCATCTGCTCTGAATGCAGCCCGGAGCCATCTCCTCGCCCCGGCTCCCTCCCGAGCCGCGCTTTGCTCCCGATCTCCGTTCCGGCCGCAGCGGCCGTGGAGGATGCGGCACAATCCCGGCGGAGCTCACGGGAAGGGGTTTTCCCTGGCGAGCTCCAATCCCAGCCCCACGCAGCCGCTGGGATGGGGGAGAGAGCCAGAAAGCTGAGGAAACCTGTGGGCTGAGATAAAGACAGTTTAATAGGGAAAGGAAAAGCTGTGTGTGCAAGCAGGGGGAAGCCAGGAATTCATTCCCCCCTTCCCACGGGCAAGCAGAGGTTCAGCCTCTTCCGAAGGTGAGCTGGGAAGACAAACCCATCACTCCCAGTGTTCCCCCCTTCATCCTTCCTCCTCCTGGTTTCTATCCTGAGCATGGTCTGGGAAAAGCCTGGGGCCAGTCGGGGTCACCTGTGCCAGCTGTGTCCCCTCCAAGCTCTCTGTGCACCCCCATCTGGGTCCCTGGGGGTGACACGGCGAGCAGGAAAGGCCTTGGCGCTGTTCAAAGGCTGCTCAGACACAACAAAACATCTTTGTGTTATCAGCCCTGCGTTCAGCACAAGCCCAAACACGGCCTCAGCCCAGCCATGGCACGGAAATTAACCCTGCCCCAGCCCAAGCCCAGCACATCCCCGCATCCCGACACGCCAGCTCGCTGGGATGGCTCTGCTGGGCCGGGGAGAGGGGCAAGGAAGGGGCTAGCAGAGCTCTGCCAGAGCTGGTCCTTCCCAGGCAGGGCCTGAGATCATTGCCAGTGACAGAACGGGGCTCTCCTGGGCTGCCCGGGCCACGCTGGGAGGTTCTGTGGCAAAAAGCAGGAGTTAAAGGTTATCCCAGGGTGTGATCTGCCTCCAGCACCAGCTCTGGGCTGCTGGCACAGAGGCTGGGGTTTGAATGTGAACTCGGGGCTTTTACACCCCTAAATCCAGAGGGGTTTTGTTTCTCAGCAATGTGGGAAGGAAGCACCAGCCCCAGTGCTTTGGGGTTCAGCCCTGGGAGCCCCCACCTTTAGGATGGCAGCCCCGAGGGATTTTGGAAGGGTTCCCTTCCAGCCAAGCATTCCCGTGTGTCTGCCCTGCTCTGATAGTCAAACCCGTGGCTTTAAAAATTAAAAAAAAACCAAACCAACAACAACCCCAAACAAAACAAACGGCGCTGCCCATTGATATTCCCCTCACAGCTGTGCTTGCAGCATGGCTGGGGTATGAATGGACACATTCCTGTTCCCCACGGCTTCTCTGTGCTCTCCCACCAAAGCTTCCCACTCCTGGATCTGAAATCCCACGGTGTCAGCACAGCTCCTCACATCTCCGGGCTCAGAGTCTCCTTCTCCTCCTGCCCACCCCTCCTGGGAGCCCCTTCCAGGGCAGATCCCTGCAGCAAACCCGAGTTCCCAGCTCCAGCCCTCGCTGCCATCTACAGAAAACCTCATTTGCTCAATTGGAGCTTCCCTGTTGATTTAATTAATGCAAATCCAGGCACGTGTTAAACCTCCTTGTGATCACCGTAAGGCTCTCGTGGTTTTTGTTGGGTATTTTTCTTTCCCTTTTTCTTGTGTTTTTAAGGAAAATAGTGAGGCCTGGATGCACAACAGCCCGTGGAGGTGCAGGGCCCTTCCAGCTGAGCCCAGTGGGAGCTCTGGGGGCTCAGTGTCCAGCCCCAAAAACCAGCCTGGACACAGGTGCAGTGCTGCCCCAACCCCAGGCAGCTCCTCCTTGAGCAGAATTCCCTAAATCCCTTTGATTGGTGAGGATTCACTTGCTCTCACGTTGGTTTTTTTCCACTGGAAAAATCCCAGCTTCGCTCTGGGTGAGGCCCCGAAGGAAAATCGAGCTTCTTGCTCTCTGAAGTGAATTTTTATCATCTCATCCCTCAGCTGAGGAGTCTGGATGCTCCCAGTCACGAGGGATTCAGCTCCACATTTAAATCTTCCCAAGTTCCTCCCACGCTGGGCCCTGGGGCAGGACAGACCCTCAGGGTCTGGAGCAGCTCTGAGCTGCAGGCTCAGCACTGTCCCCATTCCCTGCCCTCCAAAATCCACCACCACGGGCCAGGAGGGCTCCTGTGCCCTCAGCCAGCAGCACCCAGAGCATTTTTCAGGCACAATTGGTTTTTCCAGCAGTTTTCCCTCTGTGGCAGAAGCCCCTTTTTGGGCTGGAGCCAGCTCTTGCTACCCCAGGGATGATTCCTGAATAAATGGAGGGGGGGGAAAGGGCTGAGGAGGGAAACTGAGGGAGAGAAGGGGCTGTGTGAGGTGTCTCTGCTCTGAAAAAGCCACTGAGACAGATTGAAATGATGCATTTTGGGTGGGATCCAGCTTTCCCCCATGTTAGGAAGGACAGGCTGAGCTCAGCCTGTGGATGCTCCTGCCTTTCCCCGCAGTGTGATGGAGAGGAAAGTGGGGAGCTGGGTGAGCAGGAGACCCCAAATCCTCCTTTTTAACCCTTTAGCTCATATTTTCACCCCAGAACATGATGCTGAGACTGTCAACAGCCCTCCCTGGGTGACAGCAGAGCCCCCAAACCCGTTCAGGCTGTCTCATCCCCTCGAGTCAAACACGACCCTCTGACAACACTCACCACACAAGGCCTTAGCTGGGGGTTGTTTTTGGAGGGTTATTAATCTTTAATTTAATTAAAACACAGCCCTTGCATTGCCCATCACACGAGGGTGCCTCTCAGGGTGTTGATTTCGGCGTGGAGCAGCAGATTGCTGGTTTATTGTACAAAAGATGGATGCTTTTCCCACCAGAAAGTCTGGCTTTGTCTGTTCTCCCAGCCGCAGTGGATGTGTCAGGTTCTTTTGTCTTTTAATTTATGTATTGATCTATCACAGGCTCGAATTTGTAGGGGGAAAAGGGATCAAAAAGCACGGGGCAAATGTTAAGTGCAGGTATTGTTTCCGTGCTGGTGTTGCTGAGATTCCAGGGGAAGGGAGCAGGAATTAACCCATTTGGATGCGGAATTGTCAGGAGGGGAGCTGCTCCCTGTCCTGAGAGGATCTAAAATGTGGAAACACAGATCTGAAGTCCGAAAATCCATAAAACCCCGCCCCAGACTCATTTCCTTGGCTCACAAATCCTGTGGGAAGAGGCTGCCAGTGTCTGATGGATCCCACCCATAAATACCTGCAGATATTCCACGGAAAAATCAGCTGTGGCTGTTCCTCCGGGTTCTCCTGCATTCCCTGGGTGTGAGGAGGGGGGGACACTTCAAAACTCTGCCTTTTAGCCAGAACTTCAGCCTCGTGCTGTGAGTCTGCAGGATCCAGGCCCCTGAGAACTGCAAATCCACCTGTTCCCCAGGCAGGAGAGCTCCTGAAAAATAAAACACTCTTCCCATTTGGCTGTGCAGTGATTTTGCCAGGGAAACTGCTCTGATTTCAGGTGGCCCAAGAGCTCTGCACTGAGAATTATTTTCACGTTTGCTCTTTGTGGGAACAGGCTCAGTGTGGGGGCTGTCACAAGCCCATTCATTTTGTTTATTTGATATTGGGGAAGTCATATTCCTTTAAGAGGATTTCCACCCTCAACTCCTCCCCTCGTGACACTTCCAAGCCACATTTTGTCTTGAAAGGGTGGGAGTATTTTTAACCATATCACGCCAGGGAAGTATTAATAGCACAATGGGCTTGCTGAGCTGCTGGTGGAGCTGAATCCATATTTTAAATTCAAGCAACTAATTAGGAGCTGGGGAATAATTAGCGCTATACCCAGCTTTTCTTCAGCCACCACCCCCCCCTAAATTTTCAAAGATCCCCAGCGAATGTCTGTGCTGGAACGTTCTGTGGCTGTTGAATATTTTATAGCTCCTCCACGCATTGCTATTCCATGTGGCCATCAGAATCCCACCGTCTCCTTTGCATCCCAGCTGCGGTGGCTGGCTCTGACACTCCGGGAATGCAATTAGTGCACGGAAAAATTAAAATAAAAAACCCCAAACCCCGAGCCCCGTCCCTCCCTCGTGCTCCCCGCCCAGCCCGTCGCGCTCGCAGCTCGGAGCAGCTCGGTTATTTTTGAGCTGAGATGTTTGAGGGCTGCCTGGAATAGCAGGAGCTCTCGGTGCTCCAGATGGAAACGCGAAATTTGCGGGCTCGGCTTTGGAGCAGAACGGCAGAAGCGGCGCGGGCGCGGAGAAATGCGTCGAGGCTCGGTTGGGAGCGAGGAGATCTCCGGGATGGCTCCCAAAATGTGTTTTGGGAGGGGTGGGAGGCAGCAGCCACGCGGGGCTGCGCTGGTTTTAGGCAGGAGAATGCACCTGCAGGGGTGGGGATGTCCTGCGGGATTGGGGATGGAGAGCAGAACCAGCGGCGGGGCCGCGCCCGCCCGCGGGAGCGCTGCCGGGGAGAATCCTCTGCTCTCTAATCATAGCTGGGCTTGTGACGGAGCCTTTCCCTCGGCCCTGCCTCTCCCCAGCCATCTGTTTCCAAGAAACTTGTGGAATTCCTGCCGCCGAGCTCGGGGCCGCGTCTCTCCGAGGGGCAGCTCGCGGAGCTGGCGGCTGGGGCACAGCACCAGGCAGGGGTTTGGGCCTGAAAAACCCCATTTTCCCCAGGGATTAAAGGATGGAAAACACCCACGGGTGGAAAACACCCAGGCTGGGAAGGGAATTCTGCCATCCCCGGCCCAGGCTGGCTCAAAGGCCCGTGTGTTCAGGGGAAAGAGCAGACCCTGCTGTGGTGGGGATGGAGCTGCTCATGGTGAGAACCCCTGGCCCTATTTCAGGGTCTGTGGCCCTTTCGGAGTGTTTGGGGATTTTTTAGGAGGGAAACAGTGTTCCTGCAGCCTCTGTCTTTATTTCATTAATATCTTCCATTCTTCTTGTGCTCCAGAGCCTCGTCACCCGCATTACCACAGGATTTGGGTACCAGTCCCGTGGCTGCTTCTGAAGGGGTGAACGTGACATTTCGGGGCTCTGTTGCCCCAATATCAAAGCAATTAATTGATATTTCCATCCCTGTCGCTGCGGGCGCAGTCGCCATCTGTGCTCGGCGCTTTTCCTCGTCTCATTTGAGGGAGGAATTAACAGATTTCGAGTGAATTTCTCATAAAAACAACCTGTCTGGTCCACAGAAATTCAATTATTTCCCACAGCGCATTGGGAAGTGCAAATTTATTCCGAAGGGAACATTTTCTTAATGGTATTTTTCAGCATAAATATAGTACCAGCCTAAACACCTCCAGTAAACAAATATCAATTACCTTAAACGTTTCCTGCCTGTGGAAACGCTTTCATTGTGAGGGAGACACTCCCTAAAAATCTTGGTTTGTTCTTCAGTTCCGTGGGCTCCTCGGCTGCTTTTGGATTAAAATGCATTTTTATCTGAAGATCAGGAATTTTTAAGGTTGGAAAAAACCTCTGAGATGACTGAGTGGATTGAAAGAGATCTTGTAGCCCTTCTCTGCCCCTGAGTTCCTTTTAAAATACTGCTCCTTCCAGCAGGCTGGTTATTAAATCTCTCAAACTGATCCACTCAGGTCAGATAATATATTGGATTTCTAGTTTTAAAATAAACTTTGCTAATTCAGGGCTGTTGCCAGCCCTAGCCAACCCTTGCAAGTATCACTAACCAAGGTGCTCTAAAACATCCCCTGATGAACAAATAAGCTGTCAGTCCCTCCACCACCACCAGTGCTTAAGGCTGGCAATTTAATACTCAGAAACCACATTTTCTTATTGGAGATTAAATATTTTTGCAAGTTAAAAGAGCTGCCGTGGGCTGAGTTGTCACCCAATTGTGTCAGTCTCTTTGTGGGGTGTTTTGATAAGCACATCAGAGCAGAGGCTTTAATCTTTGGGCTAAATCTGATCACGTCACGTCCCAAATTCACACCCACCAGGAGCCCTCTGCTGAGACGTGATTTTTGTGTTTCACCCAGAGCAGGGTGGGCTGGGATGGAGCTGAGGGGGCTCAGGTTTGGTTTTTGGTGGGGCTGAGCCCCCCTGCAGCACTGAGGGATGAGGGACACGGTTTGAAGTGGGTGCTGCTATCACCAGCTCAGATTCTCCATAGGCACTGGTCATATTCCCAATTTACAGAGCCTTTGTCCTTTCTGCTCTGGGAATGTCTCCTGCAGGTCCTGCTGTGAGCCTTTATTTTCCTCAAAAGGCAGAAATACATCTGGCAGAAATTAATTCTGATGGTAAATTTGGGCTTGAAATGGTGCTTTTCTTCTCCAGCCTGTTTTGGGGCTAAATGTGACATGTTGGAGGATGTTTCTCCCACTGCTGCCTCCTCTCTTAGTGGTAAAACTGGAATTAAAGCAAAGAAAAAAAGCTTTCATTGGTGATAAGGAATCCAGTAGATAAAAACTACCACAGCCACATGCTGAGGAGGGAAGAGTCTGTTTGGAACCGCAGTAAATGTGTCAATAAACACAAATCAAATGCAAATTAAATAAAAGCTTTTCATACGCTCCATTCTCCTCGAGATCAGACAAAAATAAATGCCACATAAACAAATGGGGTTTACGAAACGCTCCAAAAATAAAACCACTCTTGCAACAAGGCTAAAAAATGAGATTGCCTCCGTGTCTTTGCACCTGCCAGGAGCTCTTGTTTCTCTCTGTATCACAACATTCTCAAAGATTTTGGTTCAAATCAAAACCAGCGGTGGCAGGTGTTGTAAAGGGGTTGGGGAAGAGCCTCATCCTAAAAGATAGGGCATGGAAAATGCCAGAGCTGAGAGCAGATCCCAAATCCTCTTCCCAGCTCTGTCAAAAAGTTTCCTCTTACATAAGAGAGTTCTTACCCGAAGGAAATATTTTTGGCTTTTAAGCCAATCTGCAAAGGAAGGTAAGCAACAGTCAGGTCTTTTTTTTTTTCTTTTTCTTTTTTTCCTTCCTTTTTTTCCCCCAGAAAATCAGCTGGGAAGTGCTGCCATGACTCGTAGCTTTCTCTCAGCCTGCATCCCTCCTTCAAAGGCTGGAAAGGAAATTTTCTCCTCCCCTCCCCAGGGCTGAGCCCTGACTCAAGGCCCTCACACAGGTACCAGACCAAAAGCCCCGAGCCCAGGAAGCCTCATTTCCTCTGGGAAATCCAGGGATCATCCCAGGATAAGCTCATTGATTTGACTCAAAAGCATTCCTATTAAAACCTCCAACACACTGCAGGGCTGCACGGGCGATAATTAATAAATAATAAAGTGAAACACAGCCTGGTGGCAGGGGCTCTTGGCTGCTTTGTCTCCCACAAGGTCTCATCCAAGCACTCAAGATGTTTCCTTGGGAAACATTCTGGGTGACATGGATGTGTTTTCCCTGGGATGGGGCTGGGAACACCACGGAGCTGCCAGGAATGATCCCAAAGGGCCAAGCAGCTGCCTCAGGTTTCAGATTTTGAACCCGGCATCCTGGCAATCCCACAAAAAGGTTCCACCACGCAGCTGGAAAATGGCTCTTCCCATGCCCACTCTGGCAAAAGCCTCTCCCAATTCTAGCAGCTCGGCGGCTGGATGTGGTTTCCATGGAAATAGACGTCAGATCAGCAAAAAACAGGGCCAGTGTTTAAAATAATCTCTGTTTTGAAAGCTTCCTGCCTTTCTGTCACAATATTAACCTTCTGCAAGGTAGGATTCTCTTTTTGGTGCAAAATCCTTGGGTTTAAGAGGGTGCACAGCAAGGGGGGGTCCCGGAAAAGTGCTTTGTTTTGGGATTGAGGGTCTGGAGGCTGCTGGGCTGGGGCTGTAGCAGAGGATTTTGTTGTGTGTCCATCTGCCTTTTGTGTGGATTGACTGTTGGTGTGGATGGAGTGTGGAAACCACCACGGGAACTGCAGGGGATCCATTTGTGTGGAAGGTGTGGACACGGAGTGGATTTGTTGGAAGCACATTTGGGACTGAGACACTTCCCTGGGGCTGGCAGTGGCATTGTCCTGGGGAGGGGAACATTCCGTGGAATCTGCACAGATGAGTTTTTTTCTGGATGTGCTCGGGCTCGCTGGTGTCACCCCAAAGGAGAGGGTGGCCTGGCCCCACAGACCCTCTGTGGGGTTGTGCTGTGGTGGCTGTGACCCTGCGATGACCAAAAGGACTCGGTGGTCATCCTGATGATGACCAAGAGCCCTGAAGTTATTGTGGCCCTGAGGTGGCTGTGCCTTTATGTAGGTGACCATGTCTCTGAGGTGACCGAGGTGTCAAGGCAAGTGGCTGTGGCTCTGAGGTAGCCATAGCACAAAGATCCGTGGCCGTGCCTCTGAGGTGACCACGATCTTGTGGCGACCATGGCTCTGGGTGACCATGGCCATGAGGTGACCAAGGCTTTGAGGAGACCATGGATCTGAGGTGACCGTGGCCATGAGGTGACCGTGGTTTTGGGTGACCATGGCCGTGAGGTGGCCGGAGCTGTGGTCATCCCAGCCAGAGCTCCACTCCCTCCATTCCCCCAGTCGTGCCGGACACCCCTGACCACAGCAAAGGCCCTGATGCCCCTGTCCTCCCCACCGCAGGGGTGAGACACAAAGGGAATCCCAGCAGCTCCGGGGGCAGGAGCGCGATCCCAGCGCGGGGCTCTGGCGGCCGGGGGGTCCCTGGGGGCCGGGGGGCGTCGCGGTTCGGCCCCGCACCCCTGGCCCGGCCCGGGCCAACCG
>VZSE01005919.1:0-10890 GCA_013398275.1 Promerops cafer
TTTTTTGTTTGGTTAGGTTTTGGTTTTTGCTTCTGTCTCTGTGCTTTTGCTTCTGTCTCCATCTTGGATGCTGTGTTTTTGTCTTGGTTTTTTAGACTCCTTGGGTGGTGGATGTCTCTGCTACCAGAATTCATACAAATGGTGTTTGGGCTCTTAGCTAAAACTAGAGGGAAAGAAAAGTGAGAAATGTGAATGAATGGTGTAGAATTGCTATCTCATAAGAATTGTAGTTCCATTTCAGGCTTAAATTTGCACTTCATTACCTTCTAAAAATCTATTTTAGTGCCTATGATGGTTCCCAAAACAACTTCAGAGACACTAAAGCACAAGATCAACCCCTCAGCTGGTGAGACGTTTCCACAGGCAATAGATGTCTTGCTTTATACTCCAGGTAAGGTGATGTGTTGCTCTCTTTAGGTTACCCCAGCTTTAATTAGCTTATAAAGCACATTATCTTATAACACCTGGTATTATGCCTGCCTGATGTGTTCACATTCTGACAGGGATTGGTTGTGTGTTGAATACTAAACCAGAAAAATAATTTAAAAAGAACAGTAGTGTTGCATATGAAGATACTCCAAGGCATAGTTTTCACTGTCTTAATTTGCCTTTCTCTGCACATGTGCCTTATCACAGACTTCAATTCTGTGTTAATGGGCTGATTTCTCATTAAAATTTCTGGCTCACTTACTGAGGCGGATGGATGGTTGGATGATGCTCCCCCATTGATCAATATTCATTGTTAGGTTTTTATTTTTCAGCAGAGTCCTGTTGGGGAGTTAGTTTGAACCACAGTGCAAGGACTAGTGTGGAGGGTGTTGGATTCAGTGGTGCTTTTCTTTCTTTCTTCGTAGTATGAGAGGCTTTGATGGAGTAGACAAGAGTGACTGAATTTATTAGTTGTATTTATTGGGCAGTCTCTCCTGCAATCTCAGTGAGATCAGCTCTTAGTCATCAATGAAAGAGATTCTCTGCTCTGAGTATCTTTATAGTGTAAGATTAAATCATTGGGTGAACTCAGCAAATAGTCGATAAAAAGCACAAATGCACTGTGAGAGCTGTGTCAGTCAGTAACTCATGATGTAAATTCCAGAAGATGCATTTTTTCCTTCCAGACCTGCTCTGCCTAATAATTGCTTTCCCACAGGTCTCCAAAAGTACTATGTTTTCTTTTACCTGTCTCATCTTCTCTGCTTTATTTCTAGGGCATCTTGACCCTTCAGAAAGACTGGACAATGCTCATCCAAAACTCTGGTGTGCTTTAAATGAGGGGAAGGTGGTGGTCTTTGATGCCTCTACCTGGTCTATCCAGCAACACTGCTTCAAAATGGGCCGCTCTAAACTGGTAAGACTGGTCAAGGATCATAGTTCCTGCTTCAGCTGGGTGTGGTTTTGTTGCTGTAGCCTGTCTGACCCCGAAACACATCGTTCCTTAGAAGTTGTTGAGTTGTTTGGGCTTCAGTTAACCTGGAAAAGTGGAGATTTTTGAGAAAAGCAGAAAGGAGGCTAAATGGATTAATAATAAAACAAGTCAACTGGTGAGAAGTGATGGATTGGATTTGGGAGGGCCTGATGGGTTCTTAGGGCAGGAAAGCAGGGTTGAAAGTGTTGAGGAGAAAGAATAAAAGACAACCCAAAGAGAAGGGGAATCCTAGAATAGATAATAATTCACCTATACTGAAGAACTCGAGATTGGGAAGAGGTGTAAGGAAACCAGGTAGATGGTATTGAAAGTGAGATAGAGCTCTAAAAGAAAGTGTCTCAACCAGCAGGTGAAAGAGAGTGGTTTGTTAAAGCCCACCTGAAAGAGTAACTCCCTCTGTGTAAAAGGAATCTGAACCAGGCATGCAGTCTGGGTGAAAAACACACAGAGAGAACACACAGGAAAAGGGACTGGACATGTCACTTGTGTGAAAGATAAGAGATTGCTGTGGATGAGTGTGGGAGAGAGTCACAAAGGGAGGGGTAAAGCTGATGAAGAGGGAGGTGAAGAGCTGGGTGGAGGAAAGATGGAATTCCAGAATAGTCAGATACCTGAAAGAAGACAAAAAAAGTTGGCAAGTGATGGCTGGAGGGAGACAAATGAAGAGTGTGTGATGGAAGGGAAGGACATTCCAGAGACAGTAGAGGAGACAGTATTTTCTTAAACAGTACTTTAAGCTGAAGTGTGGATATGTTGGACAGTTAGGTTGGCTTCCAATCCAGAAGAAAGGAGCACACTATCTTCTGTGGTTCCCCTGATGCCCTCTGTAACTTTTACTTTGTTTGGGCCAGGAAGCACACCTTTAGTCAGTCCCCAAAATAAATTATTGATCCTATTTACTGAAGGATAAACTTTGCAAAGAGATCTGTCCTCTCATTATTTGTAGAGCAGAGCAAAGGACAGAACACAGAGCCAAGCCTTCATCTCCTACAGTGATCACCACCAAACTGTAGCATCTGAATACAGCCTTTTCCATGTTACATTAAAGATTGATTTCTCTTCTAGGCTTTATTTAGCCCTTTTTATTTAACCCTAAGCTTTTTCTCCCCAGACTTGCATGGTCATGGTGGAACAGAGTCAGGTGTGGATTGGTTCTCAGGACTCCATTATTTATATCATCAACACCCACAGTATGTCTTGTAATAAGCAACTGAATGATCATCGCTCTGATGTTACAGACATCATTGTGGAGAAGAAGAATGGAACACCCAGGTAGATCTAATTTGATTTTCCTAAATGTTGAAAGAATTTATTCTTTTAAATGGGAGGGTTTATCCTGCTAATAAAGTCTTCATTTAGCTCATTTTTGTAGCTCCCATATTGTGTATGTCAACTAAGAATTTCCTTTTTAACTAAAGAGCACTGTGTAGTTTGGAACAAAGAGGATAAAGGAATGCTCTTTTGGATGAGAACCAGGAACCGGTAGCATCCAGTGAAGAATTGATACAGATGCAATTTAAAGACCACTTCACTTTTGCTTTGAGCACGTCATTGACTCCATGTTTACAGCAAGCTTCTGGATTTTTCCTGCCTGTTTATAAAAGAAATAATACATATATTGTTCTGTTCAGGCAAAATGCTTTTGATCTTTTGGTAGCACTAGGAAGAGTGTTGGCTGAAGGTCTTAACCTGCTGTCTTCCCTTGGGAAAAGCAGCTCCAGGGTCAATAGGTCTGCCAGTGGTGCAGCAGGTGTAACTGGGTTTCAGGAAGAATTTGTTTAACTGTTGTCGGAACCTTCTGAAAAAGGTTTACTCATTCTAAAAAAACAAATGTTAAAGGTAAAAAGAAAAGGGATAGTATAATTTGTTTTCTCAGGTGCAGTAACAAATAAGAACAGTTTGAGACATTTTTGTTGTAACTCAAGAGAAAATCCATCAGGCAACATTGTTCAGAGGAATTATAGGGAATGTTTTGTTGTGCTCTACCTCTCATGCATGATGTAACGTGCTCTCATTCACTGAGCTCTGAGTTAGCTTGCAGTGTTTCTAGTTGATAGAGAGTTTGTAAAGGATAATCTTGAAGATATTTAAAAAATGAACATTAATTTGGCTTACTGTAAAATTGGTTATTTTGCAAGTAAGTCTCTTCTGCGTGTGCCCTCTTTTCTGAACATGAACACACACTGCACTTCTTTCTTTTTTTAATCTGTGCCAACAGTGAAGCATATTCCAGCAGTTTAGATGGAATGGTGGTTGCTTGGAACATCAGCACTCTCAAAGTGAACCGTGTCTTTCAGCTGCCCTGCCAAAATCTGACCTCTATGAAGCTTCATAATGACCAATTGTGGTGCTGTAAGTCCCTTCCACAAATCGTAATAATTACAAAAATCATCTTCACATAAAAAACAAGACAGTTGTTGGATGTTCCATTTTATTTTGCTTTTTTCATCCATGTTTTGTAGAAATGGAAGAAGTGGGCACCTCTGTTACTAACTCTGTATCTTTAATATTGAAGGTACCAAAAGTTGCATTCTTGTAGTGTCAACTCAAGAGTTTCGACTGCAGATGAAAATTGAGCATCACCTGAAGGATGTGTGTTCCTCTTTTCTTGGCTTCCAGCTCTTTCCCGAGGTATTGCGCTTAGTCTGTTGATGCAGTTTAAAGGAGGCAGGGCCATGTGGCATTACAAGCCCTGGTTATTTGGATACATTTTCTGTCAGCAGTGCTTAAATGTATCTTTCTGTGCTTTAGAGAGATGAAGTGTGGGCGTCTTACTCGGGGAGTAGTGACCTGTACATTTGGAACACCAAAGACCTTTCAAGTACACCTCAAAAGATTCATCTTCAGGATTGCTCTGAGATGACTTGTATGATAAGAGTTAAAAATCAGGTGAGAGACATCTGGGCTGGTTTTGCCTCTTGTGGATTTCTTTACTGAGGTTTTGGTTTTTTGCAGCTGTCATGGGCTGTCAGTGCTTCCTCACTGGAAGGAGGAAGTGCATAAGTGGTGCATAAGTGCACAAGGTTTGGAATGTTGATTCCTCTTTGAAATCAGAGAAGCTAAAGACTGCCCAACACAAATGGCTGTTGCAGGTGTACCCCAAAATGCATGATGAGCCAAACCCCTCATCAGTAGTTAAATGTCTGGTGACATTTATTAGCCATTGACATTTCCAGGGAACTGTAGAAACTGGAAGTTCTTTGATATTTTATCTCAGGGCTTCTCAGACTAAGCCTTGAAAAAAGGGTTAGCAGACAAACAACAAATGCCAATTAATTGGCCTGTTTTTGTAGATGACCTTTTCCTTAATTAGTTACCACATTCCTAATTCAGGACAGATCAAAGGAGCCAATGGATTCCTACCTTGGCATTTTGCGTCCTTGTCACTGTTGGCCTCTGGTGCCTGCTTTTATGTGGTATCAGGAGCTGTGCAAATGATTGTAGTTGTGCTACCACAGGGGCCCATTCAAGGTTACTTTGCAAATAAATAGCTAATGTGTATCTGCTGGGAAAGCAAATTTTGGAATCCTTTTCTCAGATTTTTCCCTCCTTCCTTCCTCAAAAATGACTTTTTTAATGGAATAGGGAAGTTTTCTCTGTATTCAGCCTCTGGTTAGACTTTTGTACTAAAATGGAAAATCATTTTAGGATATTCTTCCCCAAGGTGGAGCTTGATATATTTAGCCTTTGTTTCAAGGGAGTGAGAGGATTGTTTGGAACCCCCAAGGCATTAAGTTCTCTTTTGTTCTACTGAAGAACTTTGTTCCTTTCTCTTCTCTTCTTTAAGTAATTTATGAATAAGTTAAACAATAGTGAGCCCAGTACTGACCCTTGGGGGACACCACTAGTGACAGGCTCCAACCAGACCCTGTGCCACCACTCACACTCCTGTTCCCTCTACACAGCTATGAGTTATGGAGAGTGAACTTGCAGCCTGGCAAAGGCTGACAACATTGGTAGGGCTGTCAGTCACAGGCTTTAATTAAAAACAAGCCATTGTTTTTCTTTAAGAAACTGGAGAGAAACCCAGCTGCATGCTGTGTCTATCTGAAATAGGATGTGTTCTGTCTGGCACCTTGGCCTATGTCTTTTATTACCTATTATTTGACCCAATCTCTGTGCCTGTGATTTCATTTTGGACTTGCTGGGGCCACAGTTCCCTGGAGAGCAGCAGGTTCATGAATTTCACTGCCAGCCTTGTACAGAGAAGTACTTTCTTCTCAGTGAAACTGAGCTATTACTGGTTCCCACATGTCCCTGACTTCCTTAATTTCAGGGTGGAACAGTTGTTCTACACTCAGCTTATCTGCACTTCTGTTAGCTTGTAAACCTTTTGTAAAGGCTTCTTGGCTGCCTTCTCTCCAGCCTAAGGAGTCTTGGCTTTTCCATCTTCCCTGTGAGGGTGGTGAGGCCATGGCACAGATTGCCCAGAGAAGCTGTGGCTGCCCCATCCTCTTCAAGGCCACATTGGATGGCGCTCTGAGCAACCTGGTCTTGTGGAAGCTGTCCCTGACCATGGCAGGGGATTGAAACAAGATCTTTAAAGTCCCCTTCAGCCCAAGCCATTTTCTGATCTTTGCTCATATGACAGCTGCTCCCTCTCTCTTGGCAGTTTAGTTGCTCTTCCCTGGATTTTCTCTGCTCTTTCAGTGCAAGGGTACACTGTGCCTTACACGGGGGTAAGGGAGAGCAGCCCTGGTGCTGGCATAATCGGCAGCTGAACATTCCAGCGTTGGGCACAGGGGGTTTCCTGAACTCAGGGAACCAAAAGGGAGCACAGACACCCACTAGGACCCCTCAGCTCATGCCACAGCAGCTGAGGAGACTTGGAGGGGGCCACGAGCAATGGTGGCCAAGCCTCTTATTGATGTTGATGAGGAAAATTTCAGTGTTTCCCTTTTCCAGCCAAGCATGGGGGAACCCTCGCTGTACCAATGTGCCACATAAACCTCCTTGACTGTGTCCTGGACTGAAATGTGAAATAGTGAAAATGGCTGTGGGTTTGTTTTGTTCCCCCAGCTGTGGGTTGGCAGCAGTGGGAGGCTGCAGGGCAAGAGCAAAGGGAAGATCTACGTGGTCAGTGCTGAGAGGAAGAGTGTGGAGAAGGAGCTGGTTGGCCATGCCGATGCGGTGAGAGCGCTGTGCTCGGCAGAGGACAGGTACGTCCTCAGCGGCTCTGGGAAGGAAGAAGGGAAGATTGCCATTTGGAAGGCTGGATAGTCATGGTATTCCAAATGTGTCTGCCTCCTCTGGGGAAAGGCAAAGACCTGGGACTGTGTTTACGTCAGCATTTTGCATCTATTTCAACCACCTGCCAGTGTTATTGTCTTGTGTTTATTGGGTTTCCGTCCCCATGTTGTAGAAAATGGAAATCAAAGCAAATCTCCCCTTACACCTTGTCCTGCTCCTGCACCTTTGGTAAAGGAACAGAAATGGGAGAAGACAGGTCACTGTCTTCCAACTGGACATGAAGTGGTGTGGAGGGTTGGGGTTACCTGCCTGGGGCAGGTCACATTGGGAATACCAGAGCCGGCTCAGTAATTCCATGGGAGCTCTCTCTCAGCAGTACAAGGTTGCTTAAAAAAAGCATTTGGTGATGTCTTTACAGCCTGTAATAGGTGGAAAAGGGCACTGAAAGAAAAATACCAAGTGCACTTGGACTTACAGAGTTGTCACTGTGATCATCTTTCTGAGCTCAGAGCTGTAGGTAGGCAGTGACCCTTACCCTTGGTGGGATTTCTGGAGCTGTTTTGTTTAAAATGCAGGCACAGACAGGCTCTCCCCACAGCACTGAAAGCTCCTCCAGCTGAAACAAGGTATTTCCAATTAGTATTTTAGTTTTTTAAATGTATTTTTACTTTGAAAACAATGTACAGGACTTGGCATTTGGAACAGTTTGTGAAACTGATTTTTTTTTAATCTGAAGCATTAATTTATTTAATTCCTGTATATATTATACTTGCTTTTGGAAGCACCTCTCAGTCCCTGTGCAGACCAACCTCTGCCCTTCCTCCCTTCAGTCCCTGTTTCTGCAATCAGAAGAACTGCTGTTATTTTGGATAGAACCTGCTTCATTTTTAAGTTTTGCACAGTCCTGAAACCCCTCCTCAATCCCTGGAGTGAGCACCAGAGGCCGCAGCCTGGAGGAGTCTCCAGAGCAGCATTCCCTGATTGGTGCCTGATGCACAGTGGTTTTTCCACAGGTGACATTTATCTGCAAGTAAAACAATACATCAGTGCAGAATAGTTCTATCTGCATCAGTGCAGAGTGGAAAACAGTGTCTAAAAGTCTCTAAATAGAAGGACAAAATGGGCTGCTACTTTTCTTAATAAATATAAACCAGTGTAGGGCTAAATAGAAGGGTATAAGTAACTGGAAAATATTATGACTAGAAATTTTACGACTCTATAATATTTCTGCTGATAAAAGATTTTATCATATCATGGTAACAGAAATGTTACTTTTTTAGCTTTTATATCAATTTAAGAATATTAAACACTATATTGATACTCTGGCCTCTGTACTTCATTCTTTTTCCTGTGTGACTTGATAGTCGAGAATGATGATTTTAGCACTGACTTGCATCCTCTCTGTGTGCTGTAACAAATCATTGCCTGGGGTTTTCTCTCCGCATGTTCTCCTTTCTGAAACAGCTTCTGCTCTAATGTGTCCCCCTCTGAGCTCCATATCTGTGACTTTCAGGTTCCTTTTTTCCTCTCCTGGCTCGGTCAGTCTGCTTGGGGTAAGTGACAGGAATTATTTACTGAATTGAAAGACACACAAGGGCTGTTAATGAACTTTCCCTGACTGCAGAAATGAACCAGCTGTACCAACCTGCTGCCCGCCTGTTGCTGTCTTTATGGATTTTCATTCCTGGCATACTTTTTAAACCTGGTTTTGTCTTCTTAGCTGGTTTTTAGGTGCTCACTGACCATCTCAGCTTTGCTCCAGGATTTCAGCTGTGGGAATGGACCTGCAGTCACAGCACTGTGAGGTTCTGTTCAGTTTTCAGTGGAGTTTCAGGTACTTCCTGTGGGCCCCTTGGTGGCGGGAAGGCACCTCAGAGCTCCTCAGAGCCGCTCTTTTCCCCTCTGCTGGCTGAGAGCTTGCCAGGTGTAGTTGCCCCTGTGAGTCACTGTCTCCCAGCGAAGGGACAAAGGGAGCAGGAGCTGCCCCTGGCAGGAGAAGGGAGGCCACGAGTGACCAGGCTGAGCACACGCCATCCCTGTCTGGCCCTAAGGCTGTGCTGCTGTTGGGGTTAGTCAGCCTCTGTCTGAGACTCTGTGTCCAGCTTGTGCTGCCATCCCCTTCTCTTCTCTCTCACGGAAATGTTGCCTGTTGCTTGGAAACCCTAAGGCTAATGTTTGTTCAGCTCCTTTTTGCTGTTGTTTTTTTTCCTGGTCTCCTGACCTGAAAAACCTGAGGGGAGCAGAGAGACCTGCCAGGAGCCCACAGTGCTCTTGGTCCTATGGTCCAATTTTTGGAGGTGCTGTGTAGAGCAGGGAGTTGGACTTGATGATCCATATAGGTCACTTCCAAATTGAGCTGTTCTGTGATTCTTTGATCAAACCAAAGGATGGCAGTGTCTGCTTCCAGAAATAACCCTGCTGTGGAGACGGGAGCTGCTTGGAAATTCAGGCTGTTGTGTGCTGGCTGTGATCTCCCCAATAGGGCCATGCAGTGGGGGAGGAAACAGCCCCTTCCCCTGCCTCCCAGCCTGTGCTCACAGGCTGCTGGGGGGTTTCATGGGACCAGGCCCCATTTTCCTTCAGTACCAGCTGAGTCCTTTTGGAGGGAAATGGAACTAAACCCCATCTTCACCCCCTGATGTGCATTCCTTACCTGTCTGCATCCATTTCATCTGCCACTGTAACCTGCAGGATTCCTCCTGGCATCTTGCTTCCCTCTCCATGGTGAGTTCCCCGGTGTCTTGGCACAGATCCCCTGCTTTTGGAAGCAGTGGGTGACCCTGTGCCACCCCAGCTGTAAGGACAGGGACACTGCTGCACAAATGCACAGAATGCTACCACCAGCCACCCTTGTCCCCAGGATTTGGGCCACTGTCCTGCTGAAACTCCTTTCTGGCCCTGCTGGGTGGCTGCCCCTAGCCCCTTTTTGGGATGTGAAGGGCTGCCCAGCACATGGGGCCCCACTGTGAGGGGTTGTGGGATGTCACCTGGAAGATGGTGAAATCCCACAGGCACAGCCTGTGTCCCCAGTGAGCTCTGTGTGCAATGAGTGTTACACAGCCATGCTGACACTGCTGGGAGGTCTGCGAGTGCATGAGATCTCAGCTGGTGATGGACATGGGGACCATGTGCCAGTGTACATGGGGACCATATGCCACCCCCACCCCCCAGGATGGGAGATACCCCAGCTGCTGCAAAGCCTGGAGAATGCAGGGACTGGCCCCACTGGGGCAGACTGGGATGGGGGAGGGACTATGTTTGTTGGTTGTTCTTGGTCCAGACTGGGAAGCAGAGGCAGTGCTGGAGCAGCTCCTCTCCAGGCTGTTCCAAACCACTCCAAGGCCACTGTGGGTTATTCTGTAATGAGCAACAGCTCAGGCGGTGACCCAGATCCACTGTCCTCACCCCCACCACAGCACACTCCAGCCAGCACCCTGCTCCCAGCTTAAGCAGGGACTTCCTTCTCTTGGACAGGGATCACAGAATCCCACTCCCAGGGCCAGGCATGAGTCACATCCCCTGAGCAGAGCAAGGGGATCACCCTAAAGGAGCAACAGCACCCAAGAGGTTTCTGCTTCTTTCCCTCTTTCTAGGTCTCATTCTGCCATGGTGCTGGAAGGGATTGAGAACGCTTCTGCTTCTGCTACACTTGGCACAGGGCCCCTTCACTTGTCATTGTGCCAGGAGAAGACAGGGATGTAGGACAATGCCTGAACTTAATCCCCTCCCACTTTAGGCTCTCCAGGTAGAGTCCCTCAAGGTGAGGGTGAGCCCAAGACTCTGCTGGCCAGAGTGGGGCCAGGAGGGGAAGTTCTTGCCTCCATTACTGTCTCGCATACTTCATAGTAGCTACTAGGAAGTAACTGTATCCCACCCAAACCCGGCATGGCCCCTCTCAGGGTGTCCTGTAGGTATCTGGAGAGGCTCCTGCACCAGTGAGGAAGGTCCCCGTACTCTCTGTACTGGTGAAAAAGCAACTGCATAGGCTGGGCCTGATGTACAGTTTATTGTGTTTTATGTTTTTACATCTTCCTTAAACGTGTGTCCAGGGAAAAGTGTATGCATGAATTTTGTTTACCCAAAAGGGGAACCAGCACAGTTGCCAGAGTGCTCAATGAGCATGAGAGAGGTAGTGGCATTGGTGGCTGCATTCCCCAATGTTTTTAAAGCCAAGGGCCGGGAAATGCCCAAGGGTGAAAACACCAAGATGGGTGATAGTGCCGATATGCTGGAGATTAGGAAGGCTATATGAGGGGATGTGACCATGCTGGCTGGTT
>VZSE01005936.1:8906-28861 GCA_013398275.1 Promerops cafer
TAGTCTCGCGATGGTTCTGCCCTTTCCCCTCAGAGTTCCCCTCCCCCAGCCCTGCTCCAAGCACCCAGTTTCTCAGTTCCTCCCCGGCACTTCTAATGGGGAAAATTCCAACCTCCAACATTACTGTTGTGTGTTTGTTTTTATATATATATATTAGTAAAGAACTGCTATTCTTATCCCCACCTCACTGCCTGAGAGCCTCTTAATTCCACTATTCTAATAATCCGGAGGGAGGGGGTTTTGCATTCTCCATTCCAAGGGAGGTCTTGCGGCCTTCCCTAGCAGACACTGTCTTGTAAACCAAGAGAAATGGGAATAAAAATGACAATACTTACCTCACAGGGTTTTTATAAGGGGCTTCAATAGGTTGTGATTCTCAGAACCTTCACACATGGAGTGATGCAAGTATTTTTTTATTTTCTTTTTTTTTTCTTTTAATTTAGGGAGAATTCTTTTTTAAGATCAAGTCTATCATCAAGGCAATGAAAGCAGAGAAAACATATTTAGTACACAAAGTTGGTAGTGCCAGTGTAGACTAAAATAGTTACACAAATAGCATCACGCAGATAGATTGTGTGTTGTCCAGATACTAACTCAGCAAGGAGGCTGAGTGCTTTAGCCACTCTGTTTGCTCTGATCGGTGGGATGTGCAACCCACCACCTTATAGATGAAACCTCAGATTTGGCTAGGGTAGAGTGCACACAATATTTCCTCTTAACCCTTCTTTGGTACAGCTCTTTCTTTGCTTCTTGGAGAGACACCAATGGATATAAACGTCTGGGCCTATGTCTACATCACACCTTGATTTGCATACCAGATGAAAGAATGAATGTCAGAGCTGATGCTTAGTAGACAACTGCACATAAAAAACAAGCCTAGTCTGCTGGTAAAAATCATCTTTCTCCCTTTTGCAGCCTTTGTCAAGAAAGGAGGTTTTCTGCTGTAATTATCAGAAAGATCTGCTGGACAGAGGAGCAGGAGAACCAAGACTGTCTTCCATTAGAGTGATTCAAGAAATGGTCTAAACTTGGAGAGACTCAGTCGCCTAAGAGTGTTAAGAAAATCTGTGGTTATACAAAATGCACTTTCATCCAATGAGACACCTCAACGAAAGTTCAAAGATAGCTATTTCTTGGTCAGTTGCTATGACACTAGAGAGCTCTCCTCTGTCATCCCCTGTGGAGCCAGGAGCAGAAGCTGTAAGAAATGGGATGCAGAGATGTTACCAGGGTTCCAAGTGCTTTCCAGTACTCACTGGTGTCCTGCCGGGCATGGGAAGAATTCTTTCCCCCAAGGGCTTATGGCCTCTGTGATAGCTCCAGTCTGAGGGAGAACAGGGTTTGGACATCTCCTGGGAGGTTTGCCCAACCTGTGGGATGATGTGGAAGTGGATTTTTCTCACATGCTCAGTGAATGGTCAACCTCTAATGCTGCGGTCAGGAAGCAATTTTCCCCCTGGGCCGATTTGCGCTCATCCCTGGGGGTTTTTTGCCTTCCTCTGCAGTATCAAACCTGACCACTGGTCAGGCTCCTCCAGTCCCTTTTGGTCAGGTTGCTGCCTGCTGCTCATGCATCATGAAGATAGACTGTTGTGCCCCACATGCATTCTTCTTTTATCTTCTTCCTTTGTGTGATTGTTACTGAAACTAATTATTCACGTTCTCCTCAGGAAACAGGGTTTGCTTGGCCTGTATTCCTTCTGCTGCTTTCTGTAGCTCTGTTAGACTGACAGACTGCAAAGGACGGTTTTTCAAACTAAACTGAGTTGCATCACCCAGCTCCTGGCTACACATGGGCATTGTGTTAACACTTGTAAACAGGGGCTGTGAAATAGTTTCAGAAAAATAACAATAAATAAACCCCAAAATAAAATCCTGATTCCAGTTGTAGCCTTTGTGTTTTGTGTCCTTGTAAGCATTTTTGCTGCTGAAAAACCCATCGCATTTCAGGCAAATGAAATTGCTTTTCACCATTTAAGTTGTGGTGTGCAGGGAATAGAAATAAAAATAGAAATAAATAGAAATAGAAGTAGAAATAAATTGAAATAGAAGTAGATATAGAACTAGAACAGAGCATATTACTCCTAGAATTCTGTATGACAAGCTAAGATCCAGGTCTGAGGACTCCATCCTGGAGAACAGTTCTCTGCAGTGCAGGTCCCAGGCCCAACCAGGAGACAGCGACAGAGATAGGCACACCTACATCAGGGCTCAGACAGGGACTGAAAGGCCAAGGCTGAGCTGGGATCAGCCCTGGATCCTTGGCAGAAGATGGTGGGGGTTTTGGGTAAGGCTGGTCCCATACACTGAGGCCTATGTGCACTTCCATGACCCTTGACAGAAGTAGACCTCCAAATGTTTCCAAGCCACAGTAGTGAAAATATGGTCACTCAGTGATTGCAAATGATAATCATTTGGGTACATCAATAGCCCTGCTGTGCTTTTTCATCACACTTAGTCCAGGTTCCTTGGAGAAATGTTCAGTTCAATGTCTTTGCACTCAGAAAAAGGATTCATTCCAAGAGGCAGCAGATGTGCCCATGGCCTCTGTGCTCCCTATGATGCTGTGATATGCTGTTGAGCTGCCAGTAGACTCTGGTTTCACCAGTGGTAAAGTCAAGGTAGGAACACTGTCAGGGCTCTCTCTGGTATGCGGCTACCTCACCTCACAAAACTTGACCAGCTGTGTGACCTCTTGGGTGATTGTTCCTCTCTCACACTTAAAATAGACAAAGGTACAGATTCAAAACACAGCAGGGAGGCAGGCTGACCAACCTGCTGGCAAAGAGATGGATGGGATCATACACACCTGCCTTTTTTTGTCACCCTCACTCCTTTAGAAGTGATATGTGATAAAGCTTCCCTTTTTAATTCAAGATGCTGAGTGCAAATTGCATAAAAACCAGCAAGACAATAACATTTACTCAATTAGAAAATTGTGTGTGTGTGTTAACAGAAGACTGTTTCTTAACTACATGTTAGTGGTTGCTTCCAGCAAAACCAACCCTCCCAAAACAAGATATATATAGAGCATAGAGAAACAACACAATAATGGCTGTAAGCAATATATGCACGGAAAACATTGTATTATTATGTACTCCCCAGTACATACTTTAAATAACTGCACAGAAAGGGCTGATTTGCAAACCATACCAGAGCAAACAGATTGCTGTATAAGCCACAGTATCAGGGCATGGGTAGGAAGTTACCAGTGTTAAAATAGTCAGAAAAAACCTTCACTCTGTCCCTTATCCAATTGGTGTCAAAACATACACTGAGGTAGTAGATCTCTAACAAAGAGAGAGATAAAACATCAGCTAGTCGTTTCTGGAAGTGCCAGACAGAAGGCATGACTGGCAACAAATCCACAGTGTCTTTTTGCAAAAAAGGAACACTATTAGGTTGACTGCTCCCCTCTTTTGGAAGTGGATCTTCCCTACTGCTATTTTTCTAATCAAAACAGTTAACAGATCCCTATGTAGGGAGATACGTTTACAGGGGATTAATGATTGCCAAACAAATTAAGAAACTGGGCACACAATAAGAATTTGAGCAATGTCATTTAGCAAATCATAAGAAAGGACTACTTGGTAGCTGTGAAAGATTGGAAAGACTGATGTCTTGAGACATTTTGGGGTGCATGTATGTGGGGAAAGAGGCAGGTTGAGCCTTGCCCCTGGCAAGGTAATGCACTACCCCTGTACACCCTACCCTGCTGGAGCCTGTATCCCAGCCTGGCAGAACTCTGCCAATCCCTGGAGGCAGTGCTTCTCACCCACCTCTGGAGGCCCTAGTCAAAGTCTTGAGTGGCCAAATGACCAGAAGTCCCACGTGGGGGAATGGGCCCAAGAAGGCCAAGGGGTATTTAAGGCTGAACATGAGGAAATCACGTCTTCACCCTATCACCTCTTGGAATTTCTATCTACACACAAGTGGAATTCAGAATTTGGTAGCTATGTGTGTGTTTTTCTATATCTTTGCTATTTTCTCTCTTTCTCTTTCTTCTTCTAATTCTCTCTTCTTGGAATGTTTGGGTAACTTAAAATAGAATGGGCTTAGAATTTCCTAAGTTGGAGGGCCAAGTTAATGCTTTGAAAAGTTTTATGCTGACTGGATATTGTACTAAACATTTTGCCAAATTTCTCTGATTTTATGAAGCTGCCAGTAAAGTATTTTTTGTTACTCTGACCTTTTGAGAATATCTTGTCAGTATTTCTCCTGTGCATCTAACTCAGAGTACAAGAACAACCCTAAGTCCTGTTCAAAACCTCATTGAGCAAGTTGTTGGGGCCTTACAGATTTATACCAAAACCTTCTCTTCTGCATTTATACCCCTGACCTGCTTACTATAACGGTGGCCTGCAGGCTCAGAAGAAGTACCACACATAAGGGATGTGCAATTTGCTGTTTGCAGGTTCTCATTAATGGATCAATGGGTTAAGGGTGGGATAGAGTTGGAGAAATGAATGCAAAGTCCTATGTAAGCATTGCTTATTAAAAATAAACAAAAGACCAATGCAAAAATGCTAACAGGTGCAAAAATGAGTTAGTTTTTATATTAAATCTGTTTACATTACATGAGAATTATAGGTGTAGTAAGACATAAATGTTTCATTCCTCAATTTTTCCTTAAAACAATGTTTTTCTTCAAGAAGCAAGACCTCTCCAAGATCTCTCCAAAGAGCAAGATCTTAAATGCCACCTGCAAGAAAATCCTGAGTGATCCAAAGTAGTAGCCTCTTGTCTTGGTTTACAAGACAGTGTCTGCTAGGGAAGGCCGCAAGACCTCCCTTGGAACGGAGAATGCAAAGCCCCCTCCCTCCAGATTATTAGAATAGTGCAATTAAGAGGCTCTCAGGCAGCGAGGTGGGGATAAGAATAGCAGTTCTTTACTAATATATATATATATATATATATATANNNCCCGGCGCCTCCAGCAGGACTCTCAGGAGCAGCAGGCTGGAACAACAGGGATGAGCAGGAAAGAAAAGCCTAGGCTGGTAGGCGAGATGCACCAGAAACTGCGCGGCAGCAGCTGGAACTGCAGGGCGTCCCGGCCAGGTGTGCAGAGAGCCCAGAGCAGCGCTGAAGAAACAGCGGGAGGGCAGGATAACGGCGATCCAGCTCCAAGCAGGGCAGAGATCAGCAGGATTTCCCCTGAGAGCACGAGCAGAGGCTGGTCCGTCTCCCAAGGCTGGCGAACTATTCCTGCAGCAAGCGACAGCAGCCTGTCCTGCTCCGATGTCACCCAGGCAAAGCAAGAGAGCGAGACTGCCCCCCTAAACCCGCCTTTTTACCTGCCTCCTACTCTCGTGATGGTTCTGCCTTTTCCCTCTGCCCTGTTCCAAGCACCCAGTCCCCGAATTCTAATAGGGAAAATTCCAACCCCCAACACATCTTTAGAAGGATGCTCTGCCTAAGTTGTCAGCTTTATCTTTATCCTATTTGCAGAAGTTATCAGTGGTGGATGAAGAAGGGGGATCAAGCTGCTTTTGATGTTGAAGAATGCTGAGACTAGCCTGTCTCAACAATCCCGAGGTTAAAACATTCAAATTGTTTCCTGACAGAAACTGACACCAGTGAGGACAGACAAAGCTCCCAATAAAGGAATTTTGGATAAACCAACAAGTCATAGTACTGATAACTTGTCTAAAGCTGGTGAGCTGTGGTGTGCTGTTCCTGGTGTAGATACTCTCACAGACTGTGATTTCAGTCAAGAGAAAAGTAGAAAGGTGAGATTTACCTTGGAGTCCTTAAATAAGCTAGTTGAATTCTCTGCCTCATTTTCCCTATCTTTAGAAATTACATTGGTAATGACACTACTCCCAGGAGGTAAGAAATAACAGCTGTCCAAGTAACATTCTCACTATGCTTAAAAAAAAATTTATTATTACTAGGGCTCTCTGGGGAGCCAGATGCTGAAAAGCAAACTGCAAGCACTATGCCTGCATTAGATGTAAAAAGCAGAAAAAGAAAAAAATTAACCCTTCTACAACTTGAATTCAAATGCAGAGGAGATCTCATTGTTTATATTTGATAAGAGGATGAACATACACAAACTCAGTTACAGAAAAACTGGAAATGTTGAAAAATGTTTTAGACCACAAGCCTCTTCTTTCAAATCAAGAACTAACAATAAATACATATTGTTAAAAATTAATTTCAGAACAATTGAGAATATATGCCATTACTTCATGTCATTCATTTTGGTTTTCCATTTTTTTCCTTAGGAGTCTTAACAAGCCAAATAGGTTTCTCTACCCACTCAGTCCCAGGAGCAAACTTGCACTGAGTTTTGTTTTGAACCTGCATTCTAACTTGTTTTCAGTTTCCTGAATATAAAATATAGCATAAAAATCTGCCTTTTTTCTTCCTTGAAAAATGTTAGAGAACAGGAGTCTTTTGTTCATCTTAATTCAGCTCAGGAAAGATGTCTCTCTTACCAGTTCTGCTTATATAAACATACTTTAAAGCTTATTATCAACCTTATACATGGAATTCACTGCAAAATTCCAGCTGAGAAAAGGTTATTCTATAAGACCAAGATCCTTGAATTTGCTCCTACTAAGAGATTTAATGTTTCTTAACTTTATTTAAAACCTGTCACTGTAGCATTAACCACAAGAGCAGTGAGATCTACTGTCACAGATAAGCCACAGTGCCCACCTGAAGGTAGACAGTACACTAGGGCATGACTTTGAAGTGTATCGTCAACAAAGAGAGATAGTCTCTCATTTATAAAACTCATAGTGATATAATCAGCTCCTATCACAGCAAAAGAAGGTGGCCCCACCCTGATGCACCGCCTTTATACGGAATGTCCTGTGTGTGGTGAGCTGTATATGTTTTTGTTGTTTAGTCTTTGTCCCCAGATGCTGCCCTGGGACTAGAAGAACTTTGCATGCAATGTCCTTTGATTTCAGTGCAACTGAAAGAGTGGTCAAGCCCTAAGTATTATTTTGCACTAAGCTTATTTGCAAATGCAATGACTTTTGTCTTTCAAGTAAGAATAGGGAGGAGAAAAAGGTAGTGAAATATTACTGTGAGAATCTAGGCCTGTAGAAAATCAGAAGACCTGGTAAAAACGTAACAAGAACACTACAAGAACAACAATAAGGATTTTTTAAAATTGCATATAAAATTGTATAAAAATATCACCCAAGCAAGAAGAAAAGCAAAATGCTTACTCTGGCATTCTACTGCTAGATTTTATTACTAGAAAACCCCAATGGTCATAAGTAATTTTGTCTGATAGGTGCATTCCTACAACCGCCAGCAAAGACAATGGAATTATATATATTCCTCCTGCCACTGGATAGCATCTAAACACAGGGTGTTATAATACATATGTGCTTGGAAGAGATCAAAATAATACAAAATGCCAAGAGTGTGCTATGAAACTTGAGTGTGTGCTGTCTTGTGCTTAAGTATAAGGGTAAATAAATTTGCTAAAACTGAGTTTCAGGTCCTCAGCCAGCTTGCCTGTAAGTAGTTCTGTTTTATTCTACCTGGTGGTTAAGTCTGCAGAGCAGGGTGAGGTGATGCCTCAAAACAGGCCTGCATCCTGGTCTTGCTTGTGTACAATCCAGAATCCTCTGTGCTTACTAGGGATCAAAAGAGATGTTTCAGTGACAGGAAAGCAGTCTCATCAAGGGGAAGTGTACAGAGAGCATTTAATTTTAACCAAAAATAATGGCATTGGCAGGGGTCACCTGTGCTTCTTCTGTGCTGATCTTGCTTTTACACATGAAAAGGGATATCTGGGATCACAAAACTTGTCTACCCATGGGAGCAGGAGAAGTCTCATATTAGGATGCACAACTGACACTAATTTGAGACTGAGAAGACCTGCTTGTGTTGTGGGTAACACAAATGGGAAAATCCTCTGTACTCACTTCAGAGGGAGATGAATTATGAAAAGTGAAAGCACAAAGTTTTTTTTTGCCTTTCTATCTGGCCAGCGCTGATGTCAGGTCCATGGAGTAATTTGCATGTAGTCAGTGCCACAGGGCTCCTTCTCTTCTTCAGCCAGCATGTTTCTGCTTTTGAGTGATGATGTTCAGACACCATGCCAGTGATCACCTCTGGTTCAACACATGAAAGGAAAGTATCACTCTGTTTTTAATTATTAAATGAGGTGATGGATATAAAAAGCGTAAAAGAAAAGGACTTGATAATGCTCTCATTTTTTGAGTATAAATGGCTAACCTGTGGTATAGATCATCAAAGGATGAGTAATTTCATTATTTTAAAATGAAATGTGAGGGAAAGGGAGAAAAGAAATATTTAAGACCATCTCATAAGCTCCTGGAAATATACTGTTTTATTCTAGTTAAAGGAAAATAAGTACTATACTTGTCAGGTTCCATTTACTAATTTGAATAGGCTACTGTGCCTACAACTAAAAGACAGATTCGGGAGCCACTGTAGAAATTGCAAGGACTAACAGAAAATTCAGGTAGCATTTACCTTTATCTAGGTGAGCTTGTGAACCTTCTGATTACAAAGCAGCATAGCACTATCGGCCATCTACTTTGAAATATATTTGCTTCCAGACTGAGCTTGCAAGTCTTTGTAAGTACACATGCAAACATTTTCACACTCAAAGGATAGTTTGCAAAAAACACCACTGCGTCACCATTCTTCTCTAGCATAACCAACTACATTTTGGAAAGCTTCTGTCCAACCACAAAATTTATGCTTGAAAAAAGAAACACCTAGAAAAAGGTATTTGCCTCCTTAATCTGCGCATCAGGAACCAGGTCCCCAAATGTCAGATTCGTTTTGATGCTAAACATCCTACTGCATAAATAGGAATGTGTTTACTCCAGCCTGAGCTATGCAAAAGGCTGCAGCTAGTTTCAGTCTGCTTAGATTGACTAATCTGAAATGTTTTAAATCTATCTAAAATTGCAAAATTTCTTTTTTTTATTTACTACGTATTTTATTACCAGGGAAAAATAAAAAGGTTGACTTCCCTTATCTATATTTTTTCTCAAACATGAAAAGTATTAGTGATATCCCTAATCTGTTGCTCTTTGAGCCATTTAAATAATTAGCAGGATACAATGAAACACTATGATGCTGGTGAGACACTAGAGCAGGTTGCCCAGAGATGCAGTAGATGCCCCATCCCTGGAAGCATTCAAGATCAGGTTGGATGAGGCTCTGAGCAACCTGACTTAATGGAAGATGTCCCTGCATATCGCAGGAGAGTTTGGAAGAGATAGCTTTTATATATCCTCTATGTCCCTTTCAACCCAAACTAATACTATGATTCTCTGAAAACATATTGACACTTTTTTTTTCTATAGTGTGTTCAGGAATCCAAGCACTATGTCACCATGAGTCCAAGGTCTGCTAGTTCCCTGAACACCAGTCCCAGATAAAGAACAAAACACTGATACTTGCAATGACATTCTCTCTGTTTTAGGAGGGGAAAGTGCCTGGATTCACCCTCTCAAACTATACATCAGTTTCTGGGAAGCAGAAGACCTGTGGTGCTCTTTCAGCTAGGCAGAGCTTTCTGAGTATCAGCAGCCTCTGTGCAGAGGTGGAAGAATGCCATTTTCATCACACAGCTTCCTTGCTTTTACTCTGCAAAAAGCACTCTGGTACCAGAAGTCTCCTTTGTGCCTACAGATGGGTACTCCTGTATAATCCTGTAAAGTTTCAGTATGAGGCAAATGGTATGGGTCCAATACTTGAAGAATTTCTGGCTTATTCATTACTTGTGTAGTAAAGTCTTACTAAGAAAAAGAAAGGCATCTGAAAACATAATTTCTATACACCTGGGGAAAGTTAGGTAAAGATGTAAAACCAGAAATAGTTTCTCACACTATAAACATAGGCCATTAGCTGATGAACACCTAATCCTTTTCCAGTTTTTGATTGATTCCTTTGTGGAATAAAATAAGAGAAAGCAGCCATGTATTTTTGATCATTAATTATTTTTTACACATTTGCACAGTGGCTGATCTCTAGTTTAACTGGGAGGTGTCTAAACATACCACACTTTGGCTCATGATGCACCACAGCACAAGGCTGCAGTGTGTTTCAGGAAGGTGAGGGGGCAAAATAAGGAGGCATCCGCACAATAGATGCTTTCAGTTGGCCCAGTCTCTTTGTAGGGTTTTGATTTCTAGATTTCACTTTCACTTTATATATTTTCCCAGCTAATGGATTTCACTTCTTTTTAAAAATGACAACAAAAATAATCTAAAAAGTGCTAATAATCCACTGTTGCTTACACAAATAAGTTAAAAGGAGGAGACTGTTAGGTCTGTCTCTGATTGTCTGTGTATTAAAAAGCATTTTGCTGTACACCTGTGTGCTGAGATCAGTAATTTTCCCTATAGCATCTCTTCTAGAATGGCAAGTCTGATTTGCAGCCCCCAAGAGATATCAAATCTACCACTTCCTTTATTAGCTCCTGCCAATTGTGAATAACCCTAGTAATCAAGGAAAAATGTTTTCCAGCCTGATTTCACACTTTTGTGCCACTGCCTGATAAACAAGGACTGACCAGCTATGAATTGAGAAAGAGAGAAAGAGAGAGAGAAAGAAAAGAAAGAAAGAAAGAAAGAAAGAAAGAAAGAAAGAAAGAAAGAAAGAAAGAAAGAAAGAAAGAAAGAAAGAAAGAAAGAAAGAAAGAAAGAAAGAAAGAAAGAAAGAAAGAAAGAAAGAAAGAAAGAAAGAAAGAAAGAAAGAAAGAAAGAAAGAAAGAAAGAAAGAAAGAAAGAAAGAAAGAAAGAAAGAAAGAAAGAAAGAAAGAAAGAAAGAAAGAAAGAAAGAAAGAAAGAAAGAAAGAAAGAAAGAAAGAAAGAAAGAAAGAAAGAAAGAAAGAAAGAAAGAAAGAAAGAAAGAAAGAAAGAAAGAAAGAAAGAAAGAAAGAAAGAAAGAAAGAAAGAAAGAAAGAAAGAAAGAAAGAAAGAAAGAAAGAAAGAAAGAAAGAAAGAAAGAAAGAAAGAAAGAAAGAAAGAAAGAAAGAAAGAAAGAAAGAAAGAAAGAAAGAAAGAAAGAAAGAAAGAAAGAAAGAAAGAAAGAAAGAAAGAAAGAAAGAAAGAAAGAAAGAAAGAAAGAAAGAAAGAAAGAAAGAAAGAAAGAAAGAAAGAAAGAAAGAAAGAAAGAAAGAAAGAAAGAAAGAAAGAAAGAAAGAAAGAAAGAAAGAAAGAAAGAAAGAAAGAAAGAAAGAAAGAAAGAAAGAAAGAAAGAAAGAAAGAAAGAAAGAAAGAAAGAAAGAAAGAAAGAGAAAGAGATAGAAAGAAAAGAAAGGAAGAAAGGAAGAGGAAGGAAGGACTCCAGGAAGGAAGGACTCCAGGAAGGACTCCAGGAAGGAAGGAAGGAAGGAAGGAAAAGAAAGAGAGAAAACATATATAGGAAACAAGTGAAGAAAAGGATACAGTTTTTTCAAAAAATGTTATTTTTCTAGTGTGCATCTTTAGCCACTGTAAAAGGTAAGAGTAACTTAAAAAATACTGACTAAATAATTTTGCACCTCTGACCAAACACTCTATTAGGTTATATTTTCCCTGATTCCACAAAGAAGTCTAACTAAGCACAGACTGTTACCACTGTGGTATTTAGTTCAGTATTATTGTTATTTCATCAGTGTGCCTTCAAAGAACCTGCTCAGGGCTGGAATTCATATTCTGCTACTCTTCATTGAGGCTGAATGCTGATGGAGGAGGGGAAAGAGGAGGCAAAAAAATGCTAAGAGGTGACACAGCCTGCCACAACATGGAATGTGCTCAGTGTGGATGGTGGAGCCACTGTCCTTCCAGCCCATCACTTTCCTCAAAAATTTACACCAGAGCTACTATTGAACCACAAAGTCACAAATGGGAACATTATGTCCCCTTCTATTTACTTTAAATGAGCTGGTTCAGTGAAGCCAATTGAGAGTTCCAAAAACTTCAAGAATTATTTTTGTACTTCTTTCTGAAAACATGTGATTGAAGTGCAACCTTTTCACAGCATGAGCATAATCTAAATCTCTGACTTTGAAAAAATTCAAACTGGAGTACAAAAAACCCCTTAAAATATCTCTAGCCTCAGTAATGAAAATCCCAGATACTAAACACTCAAGTAAGAATGTGTTCACTTTTAAAATGGATTTAGTCTAAGCTTACTGCTGTAATTTTTGCTAGTGTCACAGGATGCTCCTCCCTATATATTAAGAGTTTAAGAAGGAACAGAGACCCAAATTTTGATTGCAAAAGTCTGGGCTTTTGAACATGAAAACGAAATACTAAGATTTACCTTTGTAAGCCAACATTTTACATGCTCTCTACATAGAAAAGTTCCATGGCAGGAATATGATTCCTTAAAAAATACATATATGAGTAATACAGCAAGATCCCATCCTGAATAGCAAGCTATTCAGCAAAAATAGTTGTATGTATATGCACATGTCTTGACTTCCATATAAACAGGCAAAATTGCTTACAATTTGCTGGGTTCCTATTAAGATCCCAAGCCAGAAACACAAACGTGCTTGATGTTCCTCACACATTCTTATTTTCTTTTTTTTCTGTCCATCCTAATCCAACAATGCTTTTCCTTTTCAATGGACTGTCCATTAAGTCAGTGGTGAAAGATCAAACTGAGATGAAAGTAAGAATTGATCCATGTGATTCCCTGATGCCCCTCTCCTCCTAATCTTCAGGTCAGAAAAATAGCTGCTACTAGTGGGCCGTGAAAAAATGTGGGAAACAGATAATTTTCTGCAATATCAAGTTATACAGGCACATCACACACATTAATACATGTGCTCAAAGTCTGACAACAAAATTTGCCCCAAGAGAATATTGCTTTCATTGGCTATTCCTTTCCTAACTGCAAAAAAAGAACAAAATCAAGGGTTGAGGGAGTCTGACTGCTGTTTAGAAAGAAAAACATTTTTCTATCATTGTATTACCTGTGAAAGATATCAAATCCCAAGAAACAGTCAAATAGCTCTACAAATTCACTGTTCTTATTAAATAAAATCTACAGGGGTAAAACTGATGTCAAATTCTGTCTACTAGCAATTGGAAAAGGCTTTCAGTGAAAAGAAAGAGTAAAAGTGGATTATTATCAAGGCATTTTTGCTTAGTTTCTTTTTTCTTTTATATTCTTTTGCATCATCCTAGTGTTGGTTTCACAAGCTGAGGCATAGCAAAGGGCACAACCAGCTTTCAAAGAATACTTTGAAATACTTTCAAGAATATTTGCTTGACTATTTGCATCATGAAACGACAATTTGACCTTTCAACAAAAAAAACTTCCAGAAAAACCAACAATAAAAAACATACATACACAAACAAACAAAATTAACCAAAAAAACAAGGGCCCCATCCTTGAACACAGAGTCATTAGCTGTGAAGTAGCCAGTGAGAGGAGTGTTTTGAAAGCTGTTTAATGTCTTTCCCAGAAACTGGTCTTTGCAGGAGTCGAACAGGAATGAAGAAGGTCAAATAAAATGATGAAAGAGATTTGCAGTCTGTTTTAAAATATATTTTTACTCTTCCGTATCTGGAAAAAAAAAATAGAAAAGTGTCAAATGCTGCCTTTCTCCACTTTGTCCAAGGGGTAGGTAATCTGGGAAAGTAAAATAAGGGTATCAGTTTAGACAGCCTCATTTTCTGCAGGCAGTGAAGCTTGCTTAACTGTTGAAAGGGCACAAGGTGAGGCACGCCAAGGCAATACTTCTTACAGGCACAACTGGAAATATCATTCTGTCCTAAACAAATTGACATCTACTATGATCAGACTAATCCAGCTAGAATTCAAACTTAGGAATCAAGAAGATCACATAACAGAGTCTAGCATGCTTAGATCAAGAGATTTTAATAGGTTTCTTTGTTGTTGGGCTCTCTGATCGTCTTTGATCAACAGCTGTTCCAGTACCTTTTTGCTTATGAAGGCAAGAATGTTGTACATGTAATTTGAAATGAAGAAAAGAAAATGCTCCAAAAACAAAAGAACACTACATTTTAAAAGCTCTTTGCTCCCATTGAGCTTTCAGTGAAAAACACAGCCTTAAGTATGAGAGGCACCAAAGATATAACAAAAGATGTGCATTTTACAATCTGCTTGACTCCTCTGTCAAATATTTATAATCCCTTGGCCTCATAATTAGGCTATGTTTGACTAATATTATCCTGAATATACAAACATAACTGTTTTCTGTGTAGTTGTACTACAAGTGCATCTTCACAATAAACAGATCTCCTTGAGAAAGAAGTATAGCCTTCTTTGTTATTTCTAGTAAAAATGGACAGTTTTTAATTAAAGAGGACAGTCTATCCAATTCGTCTTATAACCATCTCTAGAAATCCTCTGGAAAAGCTTCAAACAGGAACATGAATATTTTACTCTATATTGGCTGTTCTAACTGGCTCCCTGAGTACACCTGGCACCCTGTTTAGCTGCTGTGATTCTGACAATGCTTATATCAGCAGAGTTTGAAAGTGCATTTCAAAGACTCTCTCAACCAAGGAGATTCAGCCCAAGGAGAGATGAATTTACCTGTAGGGCTGGTAAATGCCTTGGAAGACATGATTGCATCAAAACATCTTTTGGTCCCTTTCAGGAAACCAACTTCTTTTGCACTCAATCTATTGCCTTCTGGTTTTTGTTTTGTTTTGTTTTTTTGTTTTTTTGTTTTTTTTTAAATGGTATTTGGGCAAAGGAGAAAAATAACTGCCAAAACAAAGATCTTTGCTGCTGGATTGCATTGTCTGTGTTGAATGTATACAGCGGTTGCACAGATCTACTAGTGAGTTGGTTTCTTCTACCATGCAGATAGCAGGGAAACTTTTCCTTTCAGGATGGTCCCCTGTAAATTGCTACTACAAAATCTTGCTCACTGATGCAATTCTAAGACACCATTTTAAAGAATTAGGCTTTCAGCATTTTATTGGATTTATTTAGACTGAGTTGTCACATTTCCAGCATAATCTTCAATAGGCAATACTAACAGCCGTAACAAAAGTACTACATTTCCATTATGTTTCCCAGCTAAAACATTCAGCCTGATTTACTGTCATTAACAGGATCATAGCAATCCCATGACACAGTTTAAAGAGAAAAGACTGACCTAGAAGGAAGGGTAATTATTTGGGGCAGGTGGACTAAACGACATATTTGAGCAGTATGTATTTCTGAACTTCTTAAAGGATTTGCTGAATCACACCAGGGATCTGAAACAGAGTTCAGAATACCACCTAACACATGCTTCTCTTCCTATGTCATCCACACTTCCAAGAACTTTAACCCCTCCCATCCCTGCTACTGAAGCAAGGGAAAATGCAGTTTCCTCCATTCTCTGGAAGATCCCTGCCTGTGGAGAACTCGGTCAACCCAGAAAGGCTGTGGATGTCCCAACCCTGGGAGTGTTCAAAGCCAGATTGGCTAAGGCCTTGAGCAACCTGGTCTAGTGGTAGGTGCCCCTGTCCATGGCAGGGGAGGTTAGGACTAGATAATTGGTAAGGTCCATTCCAACCCCTTAATTTCCTATGATTCTGTTATAGCTTTTTACTTCTGTTAGCTATATCATCAGCTCCAGTAAGAACATACCAGCATAGAACATGCTTTTAATTTTCTGCTTGGTGGAGCAGATGTTTTGGTTTCCTAGCCAAATTTCCCATTGGATATAATAGAACTTCCCTTGAACTACCCTAGTGTTGGATGTGATTCAGCCTCTTTCTCATTTAAATGCAATAGCTCTAGTGCAAATACTAGCATGTATCAACAGAGGTAGTTGAAAGAGGAAAATGAATGAATATGCAGTGCTCTGAACACCTAAGACTTTAATAGTCCACTTAGCATATATTGAATATCATTATCTGAAATAGCCTTGCCTGAATACACATCTCAGTCCTTCAATGTCTCTGATGAACTTACATTGTTTGTCAAGGTTGAGTACTGGCCTTCACTTTGATCACTAATGTAAATGCCAGTGACTTCTACAATTTTTCCATATTGTGATACCAGCACCCACTGTGAGTCCTGTGATTTCTGCTATCAGTTTCTAGTTTATCCCAAGGCATTTTTAACTTTCGCCTGCTGGACTATGAAGCTGTATATTTCTACAGACTGACATACTGAAATGGAAATACACTGCGGTCCATCTTTTTCTTCACACAGAATTACTAAGTGTATGAGTATACCCGTACAGCAAGGAAGCTGTCAGTTTTGCACAGTAGTTAATGTCTCTTAATGCTGTTTTGGAGTCCAATGTCTTAGAAGAGCTTTCCCTTTTAACAGTTGGCATGTCTAATTCAAAATTTCAAAATCTGCTCCAGATCAAACTTTCAAAATCTGCTCTCTCAACACAGTTGGAGGACACACAGAAGCAATTTAGACTGAGGTGAGAGTTTAGACTAACTCAGAAACATCTGTTCTGTATTGACTCCTGCTCCTCACCAAGCATAATTCACAAGTGTGATACTGGTTGCACCAACTGGAAGTGGAGAGCTGACCTCTCGCAGCACTGCTTCTGATGGTGGCCAGCTCTGCTGCTCCAGATAAACGCCTCCCTTTTACCTCCACCCCTTCCTCTCCAACTGCCAAAAACACAGTGCTGCTCATAGAGGGCTTAGGACACTGTTGAAGGTTAGGATGTTTCTTTTTTCTTTTCTTTCTCTCAGAGACTTCTTCTCCCATTTTTTGTCTAAGAGATGGGAATGACGGTGGTGAAAGATGTGGCCAGGATGGGGAAGGGGAGGGAAAGGATGCAGCTTGCTTCAGTCTTGCTGCAGCTGGGGGCGAGTGTCGTGTCTGGGGGGAAGCTCAGCGCACTTGGGAAGTGCAGAGATATCGTGAGCCTTGGCTGGGGGTCAGGGGCTGGGTTCAGCCCTCTTTCTCTTTCTCTGGGGTTCAGAGGGCAGATGGCTGTGGTTTTGGTGCCGGACTGCTGCTGCCTGAAGGATTTGCTGCCCCTGCGGAGTTTTGTCCTTCACTGCTTCTCCTTACCGTGGGTGAGCCTCTGCTAGCAAGAGCGGTCATTGAACTGGGACCTTTTCAACACCTGACCTCACTGGGAGGGACTCTCACCATCTGCTTGGGTGCCTCAGGGGAAGCTTGGGACCCCGACCCCCGCTCCCTCTCTGGAGGGAGCACCTCCCGGCTGCTTGTTGGAGTCCGGCTGCCACGGACATCCCCAGGACATCACACAGGACATGTGAGAGCCAGGGGAAAACCTGAAACAACACCCTCCCTCCACCTTCTCTCTTGTCCAGGGTCGCCCTGCCCGTGCTGTTTTCTGACACTAATTCAGGGTTTTTTGCTACACTTTAACTCGACACCCCCCATCCACCTGGATTCCTGCTGCTCCTGCCATGGCTTCAGCGTTTTTGCTACACTTTGTTTGCCACCTGGGGTGTGCTTGTCTCTGCTGTTACAGCCTGCTGCTCCAAGGCTCCTCCTGCAGACCAGCTCGCCACCCGGAGAAGCACTGAGACCGGCTGTTCCCCGTAAGTTTCGCAAGGGGAGCCCCTTTTCCCTCTCTCGCCACCCGAGCCTCCATTGCCACGTGGAGAGGCGGCTGAGTTTGCGCCACATCGCCCCCTGCAGCCGCGAGGGAATTATCGCACCTGCCCTTTTGGCGAGGAGCCAACAGCGCCCCTGCTGTGACCATAACTACAGCAGAAGGGAAAGTGCCTGACAGCCGAGAAAGGCTGTTACTGGTTTTCTGATTTTTTGTTGTTGCTGCCGTTGTTGTTCATTTGTCTTGATATATATATATATATATATTAGTAAAGAACTGTTATTCCTTTTCCTATATCTTTGCCTGAAAGCACCATAATTTTAAAGTTATAGTAATTTGGAGGGAAGGGGTCATATTTTCCATCCCAGGAAGGTTCCTGCCTTCCTTGGCAGACATGTGTCTTTTAAACCAAGACAGACACCTCCCAGTGGCATCCAGTGCCAGGCCAGGATATCAGGACAAGACCAAGCCCTATGGTTTTCAAACTGCATTTAAAAGAAAAACCACTTTCCTAAAAAAATAAATGCTGAATGCAGACTGCAGGACAGTATGGTGTGTATTAAGGATTCTTTGGGCAGGGGTTTTGGCATTTTTTTCACAATCTATTTAGCCTGCTTGAATCCCTGTGAATGAATGTGTTTGTGAGGTTCTTGCATGGTCCTTGTTTTCTCTGCTCAGATTTCTGAAGCATTATAACCATACTTAATTCTGAAGGAAGCACAGGATGACAGCACAATTATCCATGACTATACTATTGAAAATATAGGGGGAAAAAAGAGAGGTTATCTCATTTTTATTAAATGAGGTTATCTGAGATAACCTCAGATTCTCTTGTCACATTGCAATAAACGTGTAACACAGACTGTCAGTGTTACCTCCTAACATAGCAGTTAGTAAAACGGTGACACTTGAAGGAAAGTTCAATACACAAAGTTCATGTACTATGACTCTTATGCCTAGAAACAGAGTTGCAGAGTCTAACAAAAAGTAAATGAAATTATTAGTGGCACCAAGAATGTGAAAAGGAACAGTTACTCACTGTTTCTCACAATTCAAGAAGGGAATTACCAAACAAGCTTATCAAACAGTAAAATTTGAGAAGAATAAAAAGATATGATTTATCACATGGCACCTAAGTAAATTTTGAATTGTGTTTCCTCAGTGCCCAGTACACAAAAGTACCAGGGCTCCAAAGATAATTAGACAAAGTAATGGAAGATAAATTCATCAGAGTGTATCCAAGTCAGAGATTTGACCTCTGCCTTGGCCCTCTGCAACACAGAAAACTGTAGTGGGGTACACCCATTGCTCTGGTTTTGATTTTTGTTCATTAAGATCTCTGCTGTGAAATGTCAGGCAGTTGATGGAGAGCTAAAGGGACTTTTGGTCTAACCCCGTAAGTTCAAGAGTTCAAGTGTTCATAGCAAAGCTGACATGGTGTTTGAAAGTAGCTTCTATCCCTACTAATTAAAAGCATAGGTTTTCTAAATGAGATTATTTATTGCAAGCCCTGCTCCCCCCCAGAACCCAGCTCCATCCAAGCACTGAGTGAAATGACAAAAGAAATTGCAAATTTTTGTATGGCCCTTGGTATCATAAAACAATTACTACTGATGCAGTGCACAATGAGGTGAAATAGTAGTCTGAGTAACTGCATCTCACATAATCTATAATCCAGTCTTTCCCACTACAAATGACAGAAGTATTTATAATTGCTGAGACAGATCACCGATTCTGCCACTTTTAATTCCTTTTAAATTCATTTGTGGACTCACTCAGCATCTTACAGGATGTAAAGGAGTGACTTGCTTTTTGGTAAGCTTTTTCCCCCAAACCTGGGTATTTCTTGTCTCCCTGAGTGCTAAAGTGAGCTCAGTCATAATCTGCAGCTTTTCCACCTGAAAAGGACCACTGAAGCTATTTTTAGTGCTTAAAATAAAACGAAGATGTTGAAATCTAAGTACTCAGTTCTCAGCACTGGATGGTCCTTTCTCCTACTAAAGCCATTTGAAAGCCTTTTCAAAGATAATTAAAACCATGAAGAAATAAATTCTGTATAGTATGGTATTTTCTTTCTTCCATTGCACCAGAGATGTATGAGGCCTAAGAAGCAAAGTTAAGAACATCAATGAAATAAAGAAAAAATATGCATCATAAGTTAATTAATCTCTGTTATTGGTATGGCTAATGGATGAGAAATTCTAGAGCGATTATTTTTTTCAAAAAAAACAATGCTATTTGAAGGTGCTTGCATTCTCTTTAAAGCAAGGGAAAACAACAATAAATGCTCTTGGGAAAAAGTTTTGAATACTTGTTTAGTAAGTGAATTTAAATAACATCACTCCAATTTAGCACATGACTCAAGTGCGTAACATTAAATTTTTCATGAGGAGAAATAGCATTAGCATAGAAGGTATCCTGGTTTTGGAGTGTTGCGGTGGAGGGAGACTCTGGTGCTTAATATGAGTGATCCAGAAGACTC
>VZSE01005937.1:0-153520 GCA_013398275.1 Promerops cafer
TCCTGCTGGCAGCACTCCCAGTGCGTTCCAGGAGCCTCTTTGCCTTCTGGCCACAGGGCACACCACCAGTGCCATTTGCATGTTGATGTCCCCAGGCCCTCCAGGCCCTTTCCTGCCAAGTGGAGAGGGATCCCACAGGAATGCAGTGCAGACGCCTCCCTGGCTATGGGAACTCCCTGCCAGCAGGGCTGGGGACCCATGTGGGATGTGGGATAAGAGTCTGTGGGGCTGGCCAGCACTGCAAGAGGGGGTTGTTGTGGAGCTTGTGCAAATGTTCAAGTCTGGTGCTGGTGTATCTGGGGAAAGGATTGAAAGTGGGGGACTGGGATGGGCCCAGTAAGGCTTGGAGGTGGAGATGGGTGGGAAACCCATGTTTTGGGCCCTGGCACAGATATGCTTTGCTTGCGTGCCGGTCTTCTTGTTGGGTGGCTCCTGAAGTCCCGGGGTGCTTGGAGTTTAGAGCTTTGCTCTACAGCACCAGCAGTATCTTTTGTGAAGCCTGAACCCAGGCCTCTCCTGCATTGCAGCCATGGCAGTGGAGTTTGGGCCAGAGGAGTTGGGCTGCTGCTGTACAGACATGTCAGAGGAAGGCTCAGAGGTCTGTGACAGGGGGATGACCGAATCCATTTGGGTGTGGAGGCACCAGGATGGAGAGGGTTGTCAGCATGGCCTGTGTCCGTGGACCTGGCTTGGCTTCAGGTCAGGCATTCTGGCTGATGGCCACAGAGCTTGGGCAGCGATGCTTGGAGAGGGAAGGCTTGGGGAGTTAAAGTGAAAGGGACTCTGTTGCAACATTTATATAAAGAAGTTCACAGCACATTCCCCTTTTGTTTCCCTACACTAACAAGGCACTGTTAGAAAGCATTGCCTGAAGTGGCTTTCTTTGGTTTTGAGAGAATCATGCTCTGAAAAGCTTCTGGATCTTTGTTCAGTGTCCACAAAGCCAATGATTTTCCAGCACCAGCACAATGAAAGATGGGGTTCTTCCAGCTGGAGAACCACAGCCAGCAACTAAGGTCTGTGCAGCCACTTGCCAGCCCCTCCTCACTGGGGAGAGTATTGGAAAGAAAGGAATAAACCTTTTCGGTTGAGATAAGAACGGTTTAATAATTAAAAAGAAATACTATTATGACTAATAATAATAGTAATGGAAAAGAGAGAGCTAAAATAACACCTCCACCTAATTAGTGTATTCACATACAATATACCAAGGGGTTGTGAGAGNTTTAAAAAATATATAATTTACTACTTCTAGTAACGAAAAAGAGCGTGCAATATACCAAGGGGTTGTGAGAGACGCGTGCTCCGGAGAGCCTCTGGATGTGCATTCCAAGTGCATGAGGGCCATAAGCCGCGCCGCCAGCATGTGCGAGGGGATGGCAGGTCCACCGGCGGGGCGGGGGGAGCGCTCCCCTGCAGCCTATCGGGCAGAGGGGTCAGAGGCGCTTGGAGCTCTGCCCCGGTCCCCTGCCGGCCGCCCCCTTCTCCTGGCAGCGGGATCGCGGTGGGGCCGCGGGCGCAGCTGGTAGCGCCAGTGCGGGGATGTGCCGCGCACCCCGTGCCCGGCCGCGGCGCTCTGCTGGCAGCCGGACGGGCCGAGCACGTACTCCTGGTAGTCGTCGTCCGCCCTGACCGTGTGCAGGATGCGGCCGAAGCGCTGCCTGCAGAGCGGGCAGGCGGCGCGCACGGCGGCCCACTGGCGGATGCAGCCGAAGCAGAAGGTGTGCAGGCAGGCGTCCACGTGGGCTTCGTTGTCCAGGTCGCCCAGGCAGATGGGGCAGAGCCCGGCTGCCGCTGCCTCCCGCTGTCCCCCGCTCGTGCCGGCCGGCGGGGCAGAGCCGCTCTCCCGCAGGGCCTCCGCGGCACCGCGCGCCATGTGCTGCCAAGAGACGGGCCGAGTGCCGGAGCTTCTCTGGCGCCAGGAACCGGGCAGCAGAGAAGGCCCCAGAGCGTGGGCAGAGAGGGGAGACAGGGGCCTCCCGGAGGGTCTCCGTGTGGGGCAGAGAGGGGAGACAGGGGCCTCCCGGAGGGTCTCCTTGCAGGAAAAGGAGACCTTACTGGAACGTGACCGAGCACCCCCTCAGCTGCCTTCGACACGTGCCTCCCTCTCCGTTCCTCCCCAGGCACACCGCCTCCATTCCAGGAGAAATCTCCCTTCCACAATGCTCCCGCCCAGCCAGTGGGACCCATCTGGCACAGGGTACCTGCAGGAGGCAGTCGGGGAAGGAGGAAGTGGCTCGGAGCCCTCAGAGGTGCTGCGGGGCAATGCTGGGTCCTGCTGAAGGCTGCACACTGGGCCAAGTACAGTGTGCAAGTACAGGAGCCGGCTGTTACCTGGTGAGCACAACAAACAGCCCAGAGGGAAAAGACCCCACTCCACGGTGTGTCACACGTCTTTTGGTGGCCTTAAACCCCCCAGTTTGTCAGGTCCTGTGATGAGTCTGGTGCCGCTGCACCTTCTCCAAGGTGAACTGTCCCAGCTCTCTCAGCTTTTCCTCACAGGAGAGACACTCCTGTCACTGTTCCTTCACCGTGTTTGTGGCCCTTCCCTGGGCTCTCCCCAGTAGCTCCTCATCTCTCGTGGGCTGGAGAGCCCAGAGCTGGCCACAGCACTCCAGGTGTCGCCTCATGGGGCAGGGAAGAGGGCAGGATCCCTGCGTGTCCCTGGCGGGGCACTGCGACACTCACTGCTGGCCCGTGTTCCTCCTGGGCCTTTCTGGTTGAGCCACGGCTTCATAGGGTTATTCCTCCCCAGGTGCAGTGTTTGGAATCTCCTTTTGTTAAACTGCATGAGATTCCTATTGGCCCCTTTCTCCAGCCATTTAAATAAAATTGTTAAAAGAAAACAGTCATTTTGAAAAACACAAGTGAAAAGGTAATCATAAAAATGTCTAGATTAAAAGGTACAATAAAGGGGGAAGAAATATGTTTTCCTTCAATGGAGACCAGAGGAAAGAAGAAAAGAATGTAGAAATTAATTTTCATTCTTCTCAAAGGCAAAATGGTGAAGGAGTTTGGGTTCAGTCATATTCTTTGCAGGGTGAAACAAAGCAATTGCACTAGTATGTCATTGCTTTCTAATATATTTAATATAGATCATTATAGATATATTAATATATACGTATTGAAAATGCAGTCTTTTGATAGGTGAAACTCTCTTCACTGAGAAAGTTGTGCATTTTGTGTTAAGAAATAACACAATATGTCCATCTAAATGTAAATGCTATTTGAGGCAAGGCATTTTTAACCTACTAACTGTTTATTAAGGTTATGTCCTGCAGAAATGTACATTAAAGCAGCAAATTTGTCTTAGCTCATTTAAAATTGAAACACATCTTTTGCAATAAAGATTTAATGTTAAAGATGGTAAAATTCCAGGTAGCATGCAACACAACAGTAGCTTGGTGGCAGTTAATAATAATCAGGATGATTTAAAAACATTTGCATGAAAGCTTTATTATAGGAAGTCAGGGTGAGTGATTAAAAAAAAAAGTGATTTGACAAAAAAAAGTCACAAAAAGGAGGGAAAGGAAAAGCCTGCGCTGTCAATATAATTTTTCCTTTGTTTCTTTCTTTGCTTGAGTGAAACAAAATTCTGGTGCTATGAACAGTCTGTCATTTTTTTCATTAGAGTTTAAATTGAATGCAGTCTCTATTTACATTGAGCTATTTTTTTTGTCTAAAATATTTATTGTTTGGAAACTCATATTTTCTAGGAATGAATTCAGTTTTCCATGACTATTGGCAGATGTTTCTCCAGAATCTTTAGTGACAATGATGTATTTGTTGATAACCCAGAGCTTGCTAAAAGGGACTCTGCTTCCCATCAGTGACTCTGTTTTTTTGTTCGAGAGCTTTAGTCAACAGAAACATACTCCATTTCTTCCAAAAATGTCCAAGGGTTGTTTCACTCATTTTGAATACGTACTTCAATGAATTTTTGTTTGGTTCAGTTACTCTTTTCCCTTTGTGGTAGGTAAAATACATAATGCTCTGGTTTCACTTCTTTGAATTTCTGTTTTTTCAAGTTATATATTTGAGCAGCTTTAATAGTTGAACCTGGTGTTCCAAGATAGCAGCCATTATAGTTTGTTGTCAGTAGATTTCATTCCTAAATCTTGTTACTGTTTTTGTGCTCAACTTGCCACTTCACTACCCTGACAGGAGCATTTGAGCAGTTTAGTTCATAGGTCCGCAAGATCCCTTATACCAAGAGTGTGTCAGTGTCTTCACTGGAAAAATGGGGTTTACAAGCAGGTTTTATTTATTAGAGGAAAAAATTGTAGAGAATTCTGCAGCTTCTATCTTACTGACATTTTGTACTGCTTTCTCTTCTTCTACCAATGTCTCAAACCTCAACAACCTTTGTTACAAAGCCTCTCTTCCCAGTGTCTCAAAACAGCATCAGCACAGCACTGTTCACAGCCACATGGTTTCTGTCACTTAACACTGACAGAAACTCTTGCTTTTGAAGTTCCTCCAAAATGGATGCTTTTTCTTTGCATTGTTCCTGGCAGGTTTGCCTCTTTTTCTCTTTTTTTGAGGGTTGGAGATACGAGATTTTGGTGGTTTTTGTTTTGTTTTGTTGGGTTTGTTTCTTGGTTTGGCTTGGTTTGGTTTCTTTTTTTTTTTTTTTCCCCTTGTTTTCATTTGGTTTGTTATTGTGGTTTTTGTTTTTGTGCTGGCTTTTGTGTGGTTTTCTTTTGTGTGTGTGTGGTTTTTTGTTGTTGTGGTTGCTTTTTTTGTTTTTGTTGTTTCTGTTTTGTTTACATTTTATTTTTTGGGGTTTTTTTTTTAATATCACAATGCTTCTTTGCTTACTTAGTTTAGATATAAATAGGACATAATATTTGAACAATAGGACATAATGTATGAGCATTACATAGCTAATTTCATTCCTTTCCATCTTTTGTTAAGGGGTAAGCTACATAAATAGCTGCAAATTATTAAAAATTTGTGATGTTTTATTACCTTTTAAAATACATGGTAGGACCCCATAATTTCTTTTTCACTAATATTTTTCTGCTGTTCTTTTTCTTGCTCTGTAATAGAATTTGAATAGTAGGAGATTCTCGAAAAAAATTATTCTAAGAGCAGAAGAAATGATTATCTTTTCCTCTTTTCCTCCAGGACTTACATCTGGAGCAGGAAACTGAAAATTGAACATATTTCAGTGTCAGTTCTGACTGTAGCTTGCCTTGTGACCATAATAAATAAGCCTTTCTTTGGTCTAGTTTCTTCTTTTGTGTTATGAGGAAGAAACACAAGTATTTGCAAGACCGTTCTGAAATTCCTGGAAAGAAGTTGCATAAAACGACACATTTTTTCATTATTTGTTGGAATATACATAGGTTGTCTAAATATTGTTCTACTTTGCTGAGCAAAAGTACAAATGAGATGCCTTAAACTTGGTGGAAGAGTCATTTTGGCAAAAAAAAAACAATCAGTAGATTGAGAATCTAGAATAAATCTGTTTGGTCTTAATTTTTTTAGCCTTATCATCTGTGAATTTTCAGTTATTAATAATGTTTACCAGTTGAAGCAGTGATATTATTGATGTATGAAGACCACTGGTTAATTCATCTTGCTGTTTCACTCAGCATTTAGAGAAGCTACAAGATATACATGAGTGATGAATTTTGGACATCTCATCTTTAAAAAACATTAGCCAGGCTTTTGCAAGAATTTATCATGTGCTTTAGAGAAACTTAATGAATATGATGGAGTCTTACATGCTTCGCATGAGACTTGGCCAGAACTTTTCCTTCTGATTGGAATTTCATTGCATTTTTCTCCTTTCCCTAGATAGAAGTCATTATGTATTGTGATTTACCGTTGATAATATTAATTTGCTGGCTTTAGCATCCATTAATACAATGAACTAGATGCTAAAAGGTGAAACCTGAGAATAAATGTAAAATGAAATTTTAGAAAATCTCAAAATACTTTAAAAAATATTTTCTGAACTTCAAAAAGTAATTTATAACTTTATTAATGTGGGACAGGTCACTACTCCCTTTTCTGTGCTGTGTTTAGGACACAGCAGTGAGATATGTCCAACAGTTCTAAGGTTTATACAGTAATAGGATTTAATTTTCAACACGATCAGGCTGTCAGCATTACCATCTGTAAATGCAACCATAGTTTTTAATCATGGCAACTAGATTGGGAGCTCTCTACAAATTTGAGTTGTGTGGAAAAAAGATTCCATGTACTCATCTGGTTATATTGCCATGAATCGCCAACTTTTGTTAAACCAAGCTAAACTTACAAAAGACTTCCGAAAGTCGTGACAGTAATTTGACTTGCTGTTTCACACTAACTAGTGATGTTAGTTGTGAAACACATACTAATTGTGCCAGAAAATGGCCTCAAATATTCCAGTAGAGTAACAGTTTATTTTAACTGCTAAATAGCTATGCAGAATAAAAGAAAATTTCCTATTCCTCAGCCCATTTACTCATACTAGGTGTATATCTTCCCCTTTAATCTGTAATATGTTGAGTTCCAATTTGAGATTTTCCCTAGGTGGTATGTTTAGAATGGAATTTTAAAGTTGATATCCTATGGATTCTCTTTTGATTCTTGAGAATAGAGAAGGAATGTTTCCTTACTAGGTATCCTGCCATATTATCTTCTTACTCTACAATGTGTTACCGGTCTCCCTTTGCTGTAATTAGTGAGCTAAGAATAATGTGGTTTATTGGAATTGCTGTGCTGGGGTCACTTGTTAATTCCTTTTTTGTGTTTGATAATAGTAAACTTTCTGTTAGTAAATCAATGATAATATGATTGTAATGTTTGTATGAAGAAGATAACTGACAGTATGTATGACATAGTATGTGTATTAGGAACTGCACAACAACAAGTTATTTTTTAATAATTATCTATATATACATTTAAATATATATACACACATTTTATTGCAGAGACTGTTTACTTACTTTAGGAGCTGTTACAGAATTGGTCAGTTTTGGTCTGTTGCAGATGGAGAGTAATTTCTTTAAAATGAATTCTAATTTTGCATGTTCAGAATCATTCCATTTTAAAATACAGGAATTGGTAGGCAGTTAAAGATACGGGATAGAAGCTGTCATTTTATGGATCTGAGGAAGTGAAGACCAAAGGTACTAAGGAAAGAACAGAGAGCTTAGAGAAGGATGAAGCAAGATCAGTTGACACATAGCAGAGAGGTAAAGGCTCCAGAGTGGGAGTTTCTGTTGTATAGACATAAGGGATGGACAGGGAAGTGAATGTGAGTGAAACAGGAGAAGGATTCAAGCTAGAAATACAGACTGAAATCAGAATAAAGAAAAAGAGGTTAATAGCGACTTCAGTAGTGACTTAATCTTTAAAGGGGTAAGAGTAGTGCCGTTAAAGATACCACTAAAGGGTTAAGATGAAGAAGGGCTGTGGGGTGGAATATTTAAGAAAATATGGGATTCCTTTAGTTGTGTCTTGTCACACTGTTTCTGTTGTCCAGCTTTCAAGGGAATGGGAGAAAAATGACCACGTTTTTGTAATGGTAACTGATGCTGATGTAATCAATTCAGCATGATACAAATGGAGTGTTTTTTTGTAAGAACGTGTAGGTGGCATTATGTGTAAATGTAAAATAAATTAGAAGTAGGAATTAAGGAAAAATGCCAGGTATTTTGTAAGGCACTATTTAATATTGAACTCTTTAAAAAATATTGCAGACTGTTTGCTTATGCATATATGAATACAAATAATGAATTTAAGAGGAATTTTTTTTTCTATTATATGAAAAGGAACTTAAAGAATGGTGTTTTGCATTTGCATTTTTGTTGTGTATGACTGGATGTGTCAGAGAAAAGAGTGTACTGTCTATGATTTACCAAAAAAGGAAGGCTTGCTTTCTCAATGCTTGTACAGATGGCTAACTGCTACCAAAGGTTTCTGCAACACTGCTTACAAGTTGCCAGAAGGTTCGTGTGAAAATACATCACAGCCTGATTCCATAGCAAAGGACGGTTACTGTTACCAGGATTTATTAAATCCTGTCCTCCTAGCAAACAGTACCTATCAAGCATTTCTACAGGCAGTCCACAGGAAGCAGTTCCAGTCACAGCACCTTTAAAATGTTTTTTATCAAAATGGATTTTTTACGTTGTTTCGACATGCTTCATGGAAAGTATTGCAAGAGTGGAATATAGTGCATGAAATAATTTATTACATATACTTGAAGCTGGTAAGAAGAATCTAAATTATTTAAAATGCTTATCTCCAATAAATACATCATTGCCACTGTTCTCTGAAGAAAGCTTTAGTCATTATAAGCAGTTAGGAAGGAGTATCACTGAAAAATAGCTTGATTAAATAATTTTAGGGCATGCTTTTGTAGATTGAGACTCACATAATGTAAAAACTAATGGTTGCCTCATCCTGCTGATTTGTTGCTTTCATAATTATTTTGTAAAAATCCATTCTCTCTTTACGAAGAAGAGAATTTTCCATAGTTCCTGTGACAGTTAGCCTCCACATGATGTCCCACAGGTAGTTTACCTACACTGTGCAGTTGCAACGTGAATTAGGTAATGCTTTCTTTCTGAAATGATTATGTAAGGGAAGGGGACAAAAAAAGTAGCCTAATGAAGTACTACTATTCTTCTTCAAATTAAAACTTTGGAAGACTTTCAACTAAACTAGATTTCAGATATAGTGAAAATCACATTTTAATTAACAATTTTAATTAACAAAATCCAATACTTAGTGCAAAATGTTCAAAATCCTTCAGATATTTCAAACTTAGTGTGTTAAATATTTTAACACACTAAGTGGTATAACAACTAATGTTTTGGTGGAGAAGATGCTTTTGTGAACAAGGACATCAGTTCTGATCTTAGAAGATGCATCAGAGGTATACTTCATTGAACCAAAAGATAAAAATGCAAATCACAAAGGCTTGACTCTGGACATAGATTTCTGTTCTTAAAACTATGCTTTTAAGAAACACTACTCCTCTACTACTAGTCAAGCAATAAACCATCTATTTGCTTTCTGTTACAGCAAAATATGATATTCTCTACAGATGTTTTTATGCTAGATTTTAAAATCCCGTTATTCATTTGATGAAAGAGCTTTTCATCATTAAATATTAATATAAATATTAAATTTTAATGATGAAAAGCCAGAAAGACCTGTAAGTCATGTATTTCCTGATGATATAAAAGATGTTTCATAAAAACTGTTCTTAGGTACGTCATGTATTTTGGAATGTGCTTAAATGTGTGTTTAACTTACTATGTGTAAGTCTAGAAGCTTGTTGTATATTCTTCTATATTTTCCTGAATCAGAGTACAAAATGGAAAAAAAAAAAATCATTTATTTATTTCTTTAAACTGTAAAATAATTATTCTCTTTTCCATTCACAAATAGCATGTGTTTGAAAAAATTCTTTTGGCTGCGTATGTCTCTCTTAGGTGATTTTCTCACATCACAAATATATCTCACATACATTTCTGCCAATTAGTTAAAGTTGCTAAAACTTTTTTCTTACAATTCATTCTGTAAAGGTTTGCCCTTACTAATAAATTTTAGTTGAAATGATTACTTTCAAGCTGTATATATATGGCATGATAAATAATAATGGTAGTAGTGATATCATTGATTATGTCAATAGTCAGAATTTAATAGTAAGAATTGTGCAGGAGTTTCATTCTCTTACATATTCTGATTGTCATACTAGTCTTTGAAGAGTAAGTATCAAACTAATTCTATTGTATATAGAAAATTACTGTTTCCAGTACAAGGGTTGTGGGGTTTATCTATGGCAACATCAGCTGCCTTTTACATGGTAGTCCAATTACTTTGATTTTGCATTTACTTTAAAAAAAATTATGAGGTTTTAAAAAAAAAGAAGATATCATTGAGTACTTTAGTAGACAGGGAAATGTCGGTTTGAGTTTTTGCCAGGAGCCTTATTCAACAGAATCACAATTAGTTTTGTTTTAGAGAGAATCTTTCAGTCACTTTTTCAAGTTAGGAGCAGGAAGTGACATAACTGCCAGCTACAAGCCAGTCAAATGAAAAATGAATTAAAAACAGTAAAAACCATCACCACCTCCATGAAGAATGGAAGATCCTCCAGATTATTTATCAAAGTAACAATTTTTGTGTTTGTGGTGTTTTTTTTTTTTTTTTTTTTTTTTCTCCAATCATTCAAGGAAATACGAGTAGCAATTGTTTTCAGAACATACCTGCTCATGTCATCTGATAGGATAATTCCAAGAATTTCCACTCTTCAGTGCTTAGAAGCCTGTCTTCTGTTTTTCTGGGCAGGGATACTGTTGAGCATGATGTTACTCTATTACTTTTTACTCAAAAGTATACTTTTAAAGTTTGAAAACTTAAAAAAAAAATTACTGTATTTCTAATACCTGTATGGGTTTGTTAATTCTTTTGTAGTAGTTCTATTAAAATGAAAAGGAAACTGATCAAAGATTACTGAAAGACAGAAATTGTGTCCCATTTAGATGTGATTTGAGTCTTTTAATACCTTATTATCATTCCAGCATAGAACACATTTTATTTCATGATGCATTTTCTTCCTTAATGCTTCAATGCTTACTTAAGTAATTGTTTTCTGTCAAGGCACTGGAAGTCTTGGTGTTTAACAGCAAAATTTTGGCTTTAACCATCAGTTCTTATGTGTCTGTTGCAACAGGGCTCAAATGTGAAAAGATTTTGTGTGTTAAAGGGAGAGAAAATCCACTGTTGCTTGTCTTTATTTTACAAATTTAGATTTTAAAAGTTAAAAATATTACTGTGGGTTTCTATGCACTTTTCCAGTATACAGAAGTGTCTTCATTGGTTTTTTTTCACTGCTCATTGTGTCCAATCAAGGACTCTGAATGGAACATACTATTTCAAATACGTTGGAGTTTTTTACAGAGTGCGTGTATAAGTGTGTATGTGCATGTTGTTTGAAAGGGGAGCATTCAGATGGTATTTTGGATAAAAACTATAATTAAAGGCAGCTGCATAAAATGGCAGTTTCTGTCTTGAATATTTTTTTTCTTCTTTCCATTTCATCGTCCATTAGATGGCAGTGTTGTGAATATGCAGCATATCAATGATGACATATTGAAAGGAAAGCAAGCATTTTTAACACATCTCAGATGCTTTTTCATTATACATCTTATGAATTTCAAGAGGAAGAAGGGTGAACTAGAAATGATAGATGGAAATAGAAGATAAAGAAATTTGCATTTAGTGCGCGGAAACCTAGCTAGTATGAAAGTTGCATTCAGTCCTTTGTGTATTTCAGCTTGTTTAGAAAAATGTAATAAAACTAGTTGTAGTAAACCGTATAGCCAGGCCATGCATTTACCAGGTTTTTCTATAAATTTCGTCTTACCTGAAAGAAAAGACTTTCTTAGTTTTGTGTTTTAACAGAGTTATTTAGCTATAGCAAAGTTCTTTCAAAGTTTTTTCATGTAAGGCTATGTTTTAGCCAATCAATTTGCTTTCAATTTGAAAAAAATTTGCTAAGGTTTTTGTGGCAAGGTTTTGGTAGTGTAGAGTTGCTTTAGCAGTGGCTAATACCAGAACAGATCAGGAGCAGTCCACACACTGGACAGAGCCAAATGCAACTGACTCCAAAATGAACTTGCTGCTGCCAAAAGCTGAGCCTGTCAGTGACTCTGGTGGCGTTCATGCGATAGCAAACTTAGAAAGAATAAAAATCACTCTGCAGCAGCTGTGAGAGAAAGGAGTGAGGAAAATGTGAAAGAAATATCCCTGCAGACACCAGTCAGGAGTGAAGTAAAGCCTGAAAAATGGGTGTGAGGGAAGCTGGTTTTAGTTTTGTTCTCATTTCTCACTGTCATAATCACTTATTAATTGAGATTAAGTTAATATAATTTCCTCAAGAGAAGTCAAAGATGGTAGCTGGTCAGTGATCTGCCTGTCCTTATCTAGACCCATGGTATTTTCCATCTTATTTTCTTTCCCTGTCCTGCTGAGGAGGGGAAATGGGAGAGCAAGTTGATGAACACCTGTCAGTCAGCCAGGATTAACCCACTATAGTAATTTATGTGCTGTAGATGTATGGATTTACTTAATGTAGTTGCCTCCTGTCAAGTATTTTTGAGTACTGGGTACAATAACTTTAATCTGAAAATTGGCTCAGCATCTACAGTATTTCAAGTGGAGGCTCCTTTGCATTTTCATGACCATTAAGATTCTGTTCAAATAGGACCAAAATATTCTACTCAGATGCATAACAAAAAGAATGCAAAAATTCTTTGGGGGACTAAAGTCACGGATTAGATGTTGATTAAAGTTGATGAGGAAAGTATTACATGAGATTTTAGGGTCTGCACTGTGCAGTGGATTGGATTACATGGATATAGCACACCCTTCCAGACCTCAGACATAATACTCCTCTCTGTTGCTTCCTTTTTACTCTTTGTTAAAAAAAAAAAAGGGGCAAAACTGTAACGTCATGTGATACTTGTATGCATTTATGTTTTGAAGAGTTAAGTGCTGGGACTGTAAGTGCCTGTAAAGACCTTTGGGTCAACAGCATACTATATTAGTTATTTTTAAAAATAAAATTCTGATGTCACTTAAGATATGTACAATCTCTGGATTCAAGGTGACAAGGTTTGCTTAAAATTATCAAAACCAGCTAATAGAGCAGAAAGAATGCTATAGTTTCTTTTTGTTCTTAACCCATAGGAGTTAATGAAACAATGGAGTGTCCTTAAGTACTTTTGGGAATCCTAGTGTGACACATTTCAGATAGTGTTTTCTCTTGAATAATCCTTTCCTCTTGAAAATTGAGGAAAAGTGAAAAAGGAAAATACTGATTAATGTAGAATTAGTTTTTACATGTGGGATTTTTGTTCTGGACTTTTTAAACCGCAAACTGCGGCATATTCTAATACTTGTCACGTACAAATTCCTCTCTTGTCTTGCAGTGCACTTGTAGGAGAGACATGGTGTCAATATCCATGGATGTTTTTGTCAGGAAGTTTCAACCAGACAGATACCAGCTGTGGAAACAGGGCAAGGATTTATATACCATTGATCATACAAAACCAACTCCCGAATCAACACCTGAAGTAAAGGTCTGGTTACAGAGAAGAAGGAAAATACAGAACTTTCCCAAGAGGTATTTATGCTACTTTGCCATCTATTTAATTGTCTTTAATATGATCCTGGTGTCCTTTCTGTTTCGTTTTGGCCACTTCCTCTGATGTTGTCTTAGTTTTGGCCACAACAGATTTTATTTTCTCATAGTAGCAGTGAGTAAGTGGAGCTTGGAGTTGTGTGGTTGTGTCTGCGTTGTTCTCTACCACACACATCATTGCTGGGGGACAGAAGTAAGGGATTCTCACTTCTGAGAAGGAAGGGGGTATGCTGTGCACCCAGGGGCTGGAGTCCCTAATGTCCTTGTGTCTCGGGAAGCCTGATGGCTCTGGGCTGATTGGACTCAAATGAGCATTTTGTGTGTAGTCACCCACTTATATAAGCTGTTGTTATTAGTACTGTTGCTGTTACTGTTAATTTTCTTATCTCATTGCTATTTGCAGTAAATTGTTATCTCAACCCATAATCTCTGTCTTTTCTCTCTCTTTCTCTCTCTCTCTGTCTCTCTATCTCTCTCACAGAAGGGGCTGGAGGGAGAGAAATGGCTGCATGGATTTTAACTTTCATCTCAGCTTAAACTGTGTCACATGTTCTCTTTTAATTCATTTCCTTTAGACAAAAATGGTTTTTCTGTTTTCTGTATTAAGATGAACCTGGGGACAAGCCAGTCTTTTTTCAGAGTGACTGTGAAAATTAACTTAAAAGTTTTGTGTGTACCTAAAAAAGTTAGTGATTATGGAGAACATCAAAATGCATTCAAGTGTTGCACTTAAAATCTTTCTTTAGTAAGGGTTATTCCAGTATAATTTTCAATATGTGGATGGCTGCCATTGTTCCTAGAGATCACAGCAACCAAAAAACAAGGGAGAAGACTCACAAGAGCTGAAAAGGAGGTTTAACAGGAAAAACTCATCATAAAGCTGTGATGGAATCCTGTCAGCTGGTCCAAGTCACTAGTCTTAACTCTCACTCTTAGCCGTTTAACTTTAAGGACGTACCACTGCCTATTTGTCACACTCTTACAGTGCTGCAGCCAAAACCTATCTTTGTCTACCACAGGTCAGTGGCAGATCATAATAAGGGCTAAATCTCAGTTGGTGATGCTGACACCACTAAGAAATTTAGGAGAATTAAAGTTTCTCAGCTTGTCACTGAAGCTATTAAAACTTTGACTTTTTAAAGCAGTTTTATACCTATTTTATTGAGATACATTATGGTTTTTGTTTGCATTGAACAAACACCTTTTATACAATTGTGCTTTCCTTTCTTATGTAACAGGATCTTTATGGATTTTCTTCTTCGTTATCTAACAAAGATCTACTTAATTTCTAGCCAAAAGTGGGCAGTTTTATTGCTATCTTGGTATTTTAGTGCAGTTTTTTGAGTTGGAGATAATACTGATTTTTTAAAGATCTTTTTCTTTCTCCAAATAATTTTACAGTGTATTGGCTTTTTAAACTTTGTCTTAAACCAAACTTCTTCATTTTCTTTGTAAGTTAATATATTTCTTGAGGAAAAGATGGGAAAGTCAACCTGTAAAGTAAAGGACCAACTGGCACTGTAGTGGAACATTGTTATTGAAAATATAATTCCGAGTTCGTTCTGGATAAGGGTAGTTCGTGAGGTAGAATCACTTCTTGAAGACAGCTAGTGAAGGAGCTTAACAGCCAGTTTGTAGGTACAGGTATAATACTAACCTGGACTCGCAGAGAGAGTAATTCTGTTGTTCAACTAGGTGTATGCCATTTTTCCCTGTAGTAGATTTCCTTGCATCTATTGTGCAGCGTAAATGCAAATTCCCACTGGGACCAGCAGTGATTAATTTGGTAGTACCCTTATGGGTAGCTGGTTCTGAGTAAAAACAAAGACTTTCTAATAATTGCGTTGAAAGTTTGATCACAGGAACACATGGGTTGATTTATGCACCTTGCTAAGCTAATAAACACAATTCCAGTGCTGTTTAAATCTTGAGTTGGCTTTTGTTCAGGCATGGTAACAGTGTGCATTGCAGAGGAGGATAAAATGTTTATTCAGCTTCATTTCTAGTGTAATGTGTCGGTTAAAATTAGCATTTTGATTATGGGAATAATACAACTTACAGCAAAGCGAAAATAAAAATACCATCTATGGGAATTTTCATGAGTATAGTGACAGGGGGAGCTTATCTCTGACATTTATGGCTGAAATTCATTGCTGCTATATAACATCTAATGACTGCATGTAAATAGTAATAATACTTTCTGTTATTTACAATGCGAATGAGGTTGTCTCATACTTCGGCAAATTTTCTGGAAATTACTATTTTATAAAGGGTGTGTTGAAAGATACGTATTTGTAGACACAGAATAAAATATAAGGGGTAGCAAAATGTTTTTCTGGAGATGTATAGAATCAAAGATGCAAGGCCTTTGTGAAACTGACTTAAAACTTTGTAAAATTCACCTGCGATAATAGTGCTTTTATCTTTAATTCGTTATGAGTTTTGAAACCTGCTGTATGATGACATTAAATACTCCTCTTGTGTCACATAGTTTAATTTGAAAATGGACTAATTTCCTATTATATTTATTCTGAGCATATAAATTATGAACTTATTTCTAATGTGTTTGCAATTTCTCCTGCCCTAAGCTTTCCCTTATACTTCTGAGGGTGCAAAAACTTAAGCTCAATCTTTAATTTCCAACTTTTTTTTTTTAACACAGAATAATTATTTATATTGCTTGATATTGTAGCCTTTCAAAATATTTGGTGATCATAATTTTTACCTTTTTCAGATGCTTATTGGTTCTGTTAAAACTAATTTAAAAATTTCCAAACAGATCAGCTTTTATGAGGATATTCAGACTAGTGTTTTATTAGCACTAGGGTTTGAAAATATCGTCTGATTTTACTGCTACTGAGAGAGTTTCATCTTCATTACGCTTGTAAGGGTAGTTCTTTTTTGGATACAAAAGAATGATTTATTAAAAAGCTAGTTTGTGTGCTAGTTAAGTAATAGTTACTTAAACACTGTTTTACTTTTAGAGTTTAACAACTTTGCCATGGAATGGTGATAAAAGATTAGAAGATTAAATCCAATCAATTGTTAATCTATCACTTAATAAATTGTACCACTATCTCAACACAAAAAGATGAAAAATTGTCAGTTTTTTACCACTTTAAGCAGGTGAAAGGGACATATATTGGTAGATGTTTTATCTTATCCAAGACAGACTTTCTACTCTGACAGCAATATCTCCTATAACAGCTTCCAGCACACCAGATCTCGATCTAAAAAGCTTAAAACTCCAGAGGACAAGAGAGTGTCTGCTATGGTAGCTGATGCAGAAATCATAGTGACTGAAGCAGCTACTGATGGCTTCAAGGTCAGTGAAGAACCAGAAAAAAAAGTGAGAGTGGTAAACACAGGAGTGCCTTCTGGGGAAGACGAAAACAGTAGCAGAATGCACCTGGATCAGCATTTATTGGATCATGTCAAGGTTGCAGGTGAGATAAGCACTGATTATGTTTCACATGTAAGTTGAAGGCTGTTTAATACCACAAATCAGTGGATGTCAAACTAAACTATTATCGTAGAGTCGCATACCAGAATACTTACACAGAGAGAGTTATTTATGCAAAGAAGATTGATATTTGGTAAGAAACAGAAAATACCAAAGTTAATATTCTGAATTGAGAGTGATACCACCAGAACTCTTTTAATTAAGTGTTTCTTAAAGGAGCAAAAAGAGTGAGGTTTTGTAAATTGTATTTCTTTAGTGGACTCATGTATGTTACAGCAAAATGTTTTTGATATGGAAATGATACAGCATGTCTTAACACTATTCAAACAGTACAGAACATATACCCTTGAGAATATGCTACATGTATTTACATGATGAACGTGCAAATCAGAAGTGTTCTATACCTGTGCACAAAAATGCTGTATTTTGAGCCTCCGAATTCCTTGTAATTTCCTCTGGAGCTGTCTTACAGCTATAGAGGTCTTGTCAAGACAAAGATATTTTTTCCCTCCACAATCATTTTTATTCTAATATACTTGGTCTATTCTGGACTTAATTTATTTTATTTCACATTCCATTGTAGTTCTGATATAGTTCCTCATTCCTGTTCATAAGGCAAACTGCAGCTTTAACTTCAAGTTTAGAAGTGGTCCTATTTTGTTTTATATTGCTACTGAAAATTCTCTTTCAAATTGCATATAAACAGTATTTTAATTATTGTGAATATTAATGGTTATATTAGTGCTTATTTGAAGGTGATAATCACCATGATTGATTCATATAAAGATACCAAGATATTGCAATATGGAAGTTTAGAAATTCCTCTGCAAAAATTATCTGGTACTCTATCAAAGCATTTCCAGGTCTGTTCTAGTATTTTTTCTTTCTTAAAGGTGGTATTTGGCTTTACATCTTCCCACAAATTTTAATAGGGGTTTGGAATGTTCATGACCACAGAGAAAATAAACCCATTCTGTGTTTATCAGCAAGAGAAGGAAAAGCAGCGAAGAGTGGAGAGCTGCCCTCTCTCCTTTGTTCTCTTAAAGGGTGGTGCCTGGACCTTTGTAGGAAAATGGATGTTTTTAGATATGATAGAAGCTCCAGTACTCATGTTGAAGAAGGTAGTTTGCTCTCTGTTGTCTCTGGCTAGTATGTCCATTATTCTCAGTTGAAGCAGTACTGTTTGTGCCCAGAGATTCCGTTTTACTATTGTCTTTGTGTTACTAAATTTTATATTCATTTGACTTGAAAAGGAAATTTTTCAGAAAAAAACAAGTTCAAATAACCTTTGTAAAGAAAGAATAGCAAGGGACTTAAACAGAAACTGTTTTCTGCAGTTTCAACACATAGATGTGCTGCTGAATCAGAATTCACTGCAGTGTATGGCAAGAGTTCTTCAGGAATATGTTTTTTGAGTGACCTCTCTAGCCTATTGTTCTGTCTTTCCAATGCAAGCATCAGCAGAGGAAAAATTTTTGTAAAGTAAAATCCACACAATTTCATTCTTCAATATCACTAGAATATATAATTATGCTAATTTTTTAAAAATAAAATTATGCTAATTGCTTTTCATTTTTAGACTGATGCTGTTGTTTGAAAAATATTCTTGGTATCTATTTGAAATATGTCTTTATAATTATAAAGCATTCATCTTTGGTGATTTTCATTTTTATACAGGCATAATGAGTATAAAATGCAGGGTATAAGGTTCAGTATACCAGCCTTTTATATTTTTTTTCATTGACTCAAAGTGCATATGGGCGATATGAGTAAAGACTAAGGAAGCTACATGAATATTGATTATTTTGAATTAAATGAAGACCTGCTGTAATTCAAATGCAAAATACTGATTAAATGATCAAAACTGAATTTCATACTCTAAACTCAAACCATTTACATTTAATTTATTCTTTGATAAAACCTATGCTCCATATTTGTGTATGCCCTTCCACCAAATGGTATTCTGTATGATTTCTAAATGAGGAACCATGCTTTGAATTTGAATAATTTAGATTGCTGTGAAATTCAATATGGTAATGTAAAGTGGCATTTATTAACAAATCATATTCTTTATTTATAGGACGCATCCCTTCTGACTCAATTTTGAGCCCTGTTCCTCTACTAGAGAAAACAAAAATGGAAGATGAGGACAGGATAGATTCCAGTCATTCTTCCTTTACACTTGAAGATTCTGTGGTGGGCAAGCCTGTTTCTGATAGCTGTAGGAAAGAAGAGAGTTTGAAATCTCAGAATCAATATGCTTCATCCACACCATACCATAAAGCAGAGAGACAAACTTCTGAAGCAGAAAATCCAGATAGAGAGGAAAATGTCTCAACAGACGACGGTATCAGCAACCTAGAAAGTTCTGGAAGTAGTTTGGAACATGGAGAAGTGCCTATTGTAAAAAAGGGTGAAGAAGACAGCATGGAAATATCTTCTGTATGTGAAGCAAATTATATCATAATAGTAATATATTCTTGATTTAATGAAATATGAATGAGCATTTTTCTAATGAGACCTGATATCCATATTAAAGCATTTAAGAATATGGATGATTTTAATCAGATGATAATTTGAACGTGTTTTGAAGTGTTTAGGCAAGAGTGGCAATTTTGATCCAAAAGCAGACTGTTTTTGGAGTTTGCTTATTGATATGTTTTTCCCTGTTATTTTAGATGTCTAGTAATTTCACTTTATATTTGTGAATCTGAAGTATCAGCAACTATTCTCAAAGCTATTCTCATATTCACTGCCTGCCAATATGAGCAGGGCTGTGAGCTTCACCTGATTTTGGAAATGAACTCAAATACGTAAAGGAAACAAATGTTGAAGGAAAAGATCACACTAATAAAAGGAATATATTTTTGAATTTTAAACAGTAGGTTTTAATAATGTTTTCTCTTTGGGCCACTTACAAACATACGGCCTTTTTTTTCACTCTTGCTGTTTGACTATGATGCATGGTCAGCTTTGACTTTGGGATGCAAAATGAAAAATTAAGCTGTGGTGGTTGTCAGTAGCTTTCTGAGTGGTGAGCTGAATCTCAAATTGGCAGAGAGAAAGCAGGAAATCCACTGCCAAGTTGCAAGACTTCTTGGGGAATATATTTTAGAAGCCAAACTAAGAATTATGCTGACTCTTCCACATATGTGAACTGTGCTCTAATGATTTTTTTCAATGTTGTAAGTTTTAATGATCTTGGCTCCAGCCTTTCCACCGTAATAAGGAGCAGTACAAACATCTTAGTGTTTAATTAACATGTATTAGAGATTGTATCTCTTCCTGTGCCTTTCAGCCACATTTTATTTATATATTAGGTTTCAGATTTTCTGTGGTATTATTGCATATTCTTTCTTTCCCTTTTAAGTGATGAAGTGTACTGTACAAATGCAATATAAAAAGCCTGACAGTTCCCTTTTTACTTAACTACTAACTGTTTTAGACCATTAACCTGTCCTGTGCTTTGACCACATCTTCTGCCCTCTGTTTATCATGGTAAATATAACATTGTTTTATAATTTACTTCAAGGGGCATGTGTATAATCTGCTACGTTTGGATTCAGGGTCTTGAGGCAGAGAATGCTGTGGTCCACAAGAATTGTGTGAAACTCAGTCCTTTCCACACCTCTACCAGTGTCCTTACCCTTCCTCTGGTCCTGAACCTCCAAACACCATTATTGGGATTCCCCCAGTGGCACTTCAAGACTTTGAAGTGATGGCCTTAGTTCTTGAAGCTTGAACAACTTTAAACTGAATGTACATAGGGATGTTTGAGGGAGGAAAGAATAACTTTATATACTAAATGAACATGTTAATCATATATCAGGACTCTTGATTTATTATCTCAGCTCCAGATTTTTTTTTCTTTTTTTTTATTCTTGAGGAATTTTGGAATCTTTTACAAACCAAGCCAGTGGGTTTCTGCTTTATTTTTCTATTCACAGTTAGTGGCTGTATTGTACTACAGGTATGCAGAATCTTTTTGCAGAAAATCAGCAGGATGCTGATCTTCCTCTCAAACATCACATAAGCAAAACAGGATTTATGCTCTCTAAGTTGGGAAGGGCTGCAGTAGATTATACCTGAACTGATTTCTGTATGACAAGGATTGCACTTTTTAAATTAAAATATATATTCTTAATTAGAGGCAAGTGTTGTATTAGTATGCTAAAGGTCCTTCAAGTATACTGTGGTAGTATTTACAGACTTGATATCTGTGCTTGTTTACAGAAGAATGTTTATGTTTGTCATAATTAATTATGCAGAATTACATACTAAATGAGTTGTGTTTTTTCCTTTCAGTCAGAGGAAGTTGAAAGAAAGCAAATATCTAAGAGCTGGCGTCATCCACTACATAAACCCCCAGCTAGATCTCCAATGACTTTGGTTAAACAGCAGGCAACTAGTGATGAAGGTGAGTCCACTATTTAATACATTTTTCTGATGATAATTTTATGGTTTTATGAGACCATATATATAGGCATTTAGAAAGTCACTGCCTTGTGCAGACAGGCTACAAAATCTAAGAAATGTACCCAACATAGGGGTTTCCATCTCTGAAGTAAATATAAAATGTAAATCTACTTTACCCAGCAATCATGTATACAGCCACCCAAAGTTGATGAATAAAGCTACTTTATTCTATCAAATGTGACTTGTGAAGATTATGGAAATGTGCATCTAACGTATAGATCAAAATGGAAAATAAACACATTCCTTTTTCATATCACTGTACCATTTTAGTTCTGCAAAGCGCAAAATTTTCAGATGCTGTTTTCCAGAATCTCCTCAGTTAGCAGAACTGAAGTTTAGTTCTCACACTCCCTTAGATAGTTTGATAATCTGGAGCTGATGCCATGTCTGTGACTATGGGTCTTATTCCAACATCACTGCATACTTCAGTGTTTACCTGCAATTTTTACCTGATTTTTTTTCCCTTTCAATTACATTTCATTAACAGTAGCTGTTTCTTACAGCTGCAGATAAATTTTCTTGACTTGAGAGACAGCATGCCTGTTGATTGATTCTTCTTCTTGTAACTAAGCAATATTATACTTTCACTTGGCAAGTTAGGCATTGTTGAGCTGACTGCTGTAAGTTCAATTGACCTCTCATCAATACATTTCCCTCCTTGTTTCAACCCTGAAGTAATTGATTTGTGTCTTCTGCCTCACTAGTTTTGGAAAGCTATACTCTCTCTTCCATTTTTTATCTCAGCTGCAGCTTTGCCAGGCATGATACTTCAATTAGCTGTTAAGCATCTTTCTGAAAATTAGAGACAGCTTAGACCCATGATCTGTATCATATATGAATATGTTTGAATATCTTGAGGGCTAGACCGAGCATATTTCAGAAAATGTTATGGTAATTTACAGGATGATATTAATATTAAGTTTCATCTAGTAAAGCAATTAAAGATTTAATATGCGGTAGGTTGCAGTAAAAGTGCTCTTTTTTAATTAGAGATTATACTCCTTCTGCCTGATGATGCTTTTTCAACGTTATGGTTGAAACATATTGTGAATTTCCTATTTACATGGATTGTGTATGTTATAATCTGACTAGATGATGATATGATGACAGTTTTGAGTCAAGATTTTTTTCTAATACCAAGACATTTTCCATCTCGTCCAGTAGTTTGCCAACTTCCTGGTGTATTAATTTTTTGTGAAAGAAGCAACATCCTGACAAGGTGTTGTATATCTTAAAGTCTTTCCTCTTTGCGTAATGATTCTCCTTCTGATAGATAAGGGTGTATTTTGTTAGGAAAGAAAGAGCTGTCTTAGAATCAGTAGCCATTAAGCACATGTCTGCTTACTGATTGAAGGAAGTAATTAAGAGTTTTATTGGACATATCAGTTATTGGTATTTCCTAGCTGGGACTGGAATTATTATTATTTTCATGCATCTGTCTCTCATTGTAATCTAATTATCAGCTAACTTTTGTAAGAGCACCAAAAGAGAAACAGTAGCATTTGGACAAGCAGAATGTTTTCATCCAAGACAAAGATTGAAGAACTGATGAGGGAGACTGGCAAACTGTAGCCTCATTAAGTTGCCTGACACATGATGGCATGTGGGTTAAAGATGTGTGGCTAGATGATTTTCTGACTTTTTTCAAGATTGTTTGTGTCAATACTAGGGAGGTAATCAGTATCAATGTGCTAATGACTACATTTGTCTTTATGGAGGTGCTTCATCCATATTCCGGAGTTAGCAGAAATGTAATTCTGCATTCATACTTACTCAGTTCTTGTTCTCTGTGGTTTTGGGCAAAAATGGTGCTGGCTGAGACTATGATAGTACAGTCTCTTGGTACAATAATTTCTGATTGTTTCACAAGGGGGATTTATGTATTGTACGTTAGTTTGTATTCTAATTTATCTCGGTCCAGTAAAATAATAACTGCAAACAAAATAAAGGAACAAGATTCAGGCTAGTGCTGTTGTGAAAAGTTAAGAAATTGAGGCTTTTTATTTCATCTGCAACTCATACCACTTTCCACAAGTTGGATAGTCTGTAGCCATTTGTAATACAGATAATATATATTCAAATTAATATATTTGAAGTCTCTGAGATACTAGGGTTCTGTTAAGAAGTTTCTGTGAATAGAGGTGATCAGAGGATGTTAGTAACATGCAGGCAGCATTCTTTGACACTGTCAGCCATTTCAGAATTGTAATTTTGCAAATAGAATACTATTGTGTTAAACAGCGTGCTTAAATCTTAGCAGAGACTTTTTGAATTCACTTTTAATACAGAGTTCTTTGGCAGAAATTAATTTTTTTGTCACAGGATCACTTGGACATTTGAGTTCTGTGCTTTCTTTTCATCTCTCTGTATTCTTATATATGTGTATTTATATATATGTATTTCTTTATGAAAAATAATAGGGTTAATTGTTTATTTGCTGTCTATTGGTGTTATTTTTTCACTCTCCCTGAAGCCTTTCCCTATGTATGTCTGACTTCTTGTGAAATTAATGCCTAAAAGACCGAGCATTGAGAAATACTAGGGACTGTGGAATCAATCCTAGAAATTGTAGCTCAAGTTGCCAGTTCAAGAAAATAAGTGCGGCAGTAAAGTGTGGGCTGTATGTCACACCCAACATACTAAAAATTTTTATGTAATGAACCTTGGTCTTATACTTAGTGCAGTATGTTAACTTGTGGCAATAATATTCTGTTGTATTTAATACAGTTGTATTTCTGCTCACTTAAGCAATAAAAAAGCAAATTCAGCAGAAGAAGCAAGCATACTAACTTTGCATGCACATTGATTGGTCCCAGAGATTTCTTTCCAGCACTGTTTGGTCACGCAACATTAGAAACTGTTTTTAGATTCAAGTTGACTAAAATTTCCCATTGCCCTAAATGATATAATTGTGGCATATAGACTGAATTCAGTATGGGGCTCTTTGTATATGTTTTTTAGCATTTTAAGTATGATTCAGAACTTCAAAGTCATTTTGCTTTTGTTAGTTTGTAAAATAAGGAAACAGAAGGAGAGAACTTTCGTAAATGGAAGCAGTAGCTTCTGCTATGGGAATAAGCCTTGGTGTTTACATTCACTGTCAGCATCCTGTGAGATGTGCTTGATTTGATATTAGAAATCAAACCATTTAAGGCTTGTTCAGTAACATCATAAATAGGCTAAGCCTGCTTAAATAGGGGAAAATTACAGTTGTAGATGCAGTTACTATTCTTTTATTTCAGAGCTTAAAATGGGAGATTTTGCTTGAAAATTCTCACTTACTTCAGAAAGAAATGTTAAATTTTTTTCCTGGAGTTGCATAGGTAGATAAGAATTTGCTAACCAATTGATAGAGGCATGTTAATATTTACCACATTAGTATTACAATTTCCAGTATTGCTTTCCCTTCCATAATGTTTTGTTGAATAAAGTTTTATTTCTTTAAAATACTTTGCTTTTGTGAGTATGGGTTATTCAAGCACAGTATAATTTATGTATGTTTTTCATATATCATCATCATTTAGCACTGAAGAATCCAGCATTATTTACCCCTTCAACAGTATAAGTGTGCTAGAAAAATGTGTTTTCTGTCCTTTTCTCTGGTATCTGTATTACTTCTGTTCTGTTTAAATTCAATTTTCAAGGTATGATTGACATAATTACAAAAAAGTTCTGACACTTGAGAAGCATACGGTGTTCTGAAGACCCCAAGAAACACTTTATAAAAATCTGGTATAATATATAGGAAAGGGATGTGTTAAAAGGTCAAATAAAAGCTTTTCCTGAATTTCCAGTACTCCTGTCAACCTTGTGGGCCAGCAGCTGATCTCCAGAAATGGCAAGAACTGACAGCTTTGATTATTACCACTGGCGGCTCTTGTCCCTTGACATATTTCATGAGTAGCAGTTATCTGCCTTTTAGTGGACACCTACAAGATCTAAGATTAGTCAGTATTTTGATCCAGAGTGGAATATGAACCAGTTCTTCTAACATTTATCCTCATTGGCTGGACAGTGGTATACGGTGATCATGGAAGAGTCACTGATCTGTAGATGAACCTTGCAGCTCTTATTGTGCTGCTTTCTTTGTTTAAAATATGGTATTTTACCTCATAAAGGACTGGATAGAATTGCAGTCCTGTATAGAAAGGCACATATAATTTCTCATTATCAGGTGTGCCAAAATGAAAACTGATTGCTTGCTGCATTAGTGCAGCCTCTCAGTTGCCTTCTCAAGGATAGCAATGGAGTTGGTAGGCAAACTAGATGTGATGTTTACCAAGGAGACAGACATCCCTTCTGTAGGGTGATCTGGAGCTGAGCTTCTGTTTCTGTAGTTATGGTCCCACGAAAAACACAAAAAACCTATGCCTTGCATTTGTAAAGGGTTAATTCATTGATGTATTGGTGCAGAGTGTTGCCTAGTAACTTATTCTAGTAATAACTTTAGTTTTTCAAATTAAAAAAAGCCTAGCCCATAGAATTATCATCACCTTTGTCAAAATCTGAAGCTGCATTGTAAACCATTAGTATTGGAATGGTTTAATACTAAAGGGGTTTTGCTAACTGTCTTCTCTTGGCTGAGAAGTGTATGTAATTTATATATTTTAATGTACAAAATAATTACATTTAATAAATTGATTCTTGAAGAGTTTAAATGCAACTGTTTTCTAGTGTATGAAGTGTTTATGGGGTATTTGTTTTAGTGATCTGCAGGAACTGTAGCTTGAAGATAAAAATGTACAATTCTAATATGGACATTGATTTTGTCATGAATTTGGATCTGTGAGTCTGTTTTGCATCTTCTGTACTTAACTTATGAAGAGGCCTTGTTTCAGTGAAGAACTTCTGGACAGTCTTAACTGAACACATTCAAGTAACCTTGTTCCTCAAATTTCACTTGTGTTTTGCCCAGAGGAACTTGTGCTGGAATAGTATGTTGACGTAGGTTAGATTTGTGCTGCCTGAGAGATTCAAAATAACCATAAAATATGTTTTCCACTTGGTACTGTTTTTTCTCTTTAGAGTAGCATTAAACAGGAGTATGCTTTAACAGCATAACAATTGAATATTTATTTGATCATATAGTATCTGGCAGTATGGTCAATGATGTTACATTTTAATTTCCAAAATAAGGAAGTACCATCAAATAATTCTGTTGTATCTGAGTGACTTGTTTTATTCATAGGCAAGATGTGCCTGATGACTGGGGAGAAAGCTTTCTTTTTTTCCACTTTTGTATAGATGTGTACCCTGGAAGACTATGGTGTTTAATTCGTAAATCAGAAGCATGTATATGGATGGCAATATTAGTTCCTAAACATTCCAGTGTAATTTTAGTTATTGATCAAGTTTTTTTGTGATAAGTATGTTGACTACAAGTAGATTACATTAGAATGCAAAATATGAATTTTTTTCATAAGAACTGTGAAAAATTACACAAGGGAATGGAATTGAGAAAGCAGCTGTTAATAAGTGCTATGAATTAAAGCTTTTCAATAGAGCAAATATCTGCTAATCTTTAGCTTGTAGCTTGGGCTTGTAGTGGTTTTGTACTGAGAACTGTGTTTTTTGCTGATGGGCTGTGCAGTGGATTCCAGCAGATCTTCTTTTGTTTCTGATTTGATTTTGCTGAGATGCCTCTTTGAACAGATTTATAAATACAAGGGCTATTATTTAAATTTACACAGTGCAAACACAGATAAAATTACTGGAATTGCTTTAATACACACAATATATATACACAAATATACAATAATGGAAATTATGATACCAATATGCTGTAAATATTTCGTGTTGGCAGTTCATACAGATTTAATGACATCTCCCTTTCTGTGGCCTCCTGCCTACATTTTTAAAAAGTTGCCTGACTAGTGGGTCACCTCTGAGCTTGGTTTCTGGACATGGTAAGTAGCTGTATTTCAGGAGATGCTGGATAGGTCATGGACTTTAGCATGAGTAAGAATGTGTTGCTTGTGCTTCAGCTTAGGTAGCCAGAATAAGTAGACATCTTTGACAATTTGAACCTTAACTGCTAGGGTTAAATTCTTCATTCCATATGCACAAAAAAGCTGTATGAAATAGCTGCAGAATGCAGCTATTTAGGGAATGCTGTGAATGAAAGATTGGTTTTTTACCCCTTGTAATTATTTGGTATCTTTATGATCTAGTGTTTCAAATAGAGAATTATTTTGTTGCAGGAATTCGTAAGCAAAGAAAAATGGTAATTTTCAAAAATAACAATGCTATAGTTCTGTAAAACTAGTTTTAGAGATCATTTAAATGTAAACTGAATCTCTGTGCTTTCAGTCCTCAGAGCTTTCTCTAAGTTAGTTTATCGGAATCATAGTAATGTAAATCAAATACATTTTAGTTACTTTGCAATTTGTTACAGAGAAAGATGGGGGTCCAGTACAGCCTGACAGGGTCATTTTGCATATTCCACATATTGAAAATGCAGTATAATAGGAATTTTACTTTGTTTAAGTTATGCTATTTAACTGTTTCTTTTACTTGTTCTAATATGCTGTGTTTTTTCTCTTCTAACTTATGCAGTAGTGCTCATAAGTAAATACCCAGCAGCCTGTGAAGCCCTGCTTCTCTCTCATCAGCTTCTTGGAACCTCAGTTTTTCATATTCATCCAAAGTATTGCTGGGATCAGTGCTTCCTGCTTTGCATGAAAAATCGTGGTTAGGGTTTTCCCATCCCTCCTTTTCAAAGTTATTTTTTGATTTTTTGATTTTGATAACTTTTCAAAGTTATTTTTGGTGAGCTAGTATTTATACTAACTTTATTTACTGTTCTAGATGGTAGTGGTCAGTCTGCAGCCAGTCTTAATCACAATGAGATTTTTCTTACTAGGTTCTTATTTGTGACTAACACCAAATCAGAAAGAATGTTTTTGCCAAAGTAATCATTACTCTTTTAGTGTGTACCACTCACCCTCAGGAAAAGCCTGCTGACTGTGCCAGTTAATGTAGGAGTACAATACACTCTGACCAGGTTCTTCTACTTGAAATTGCATGGGATTTCGATTTAGCAGAGTGGTACGGCAATGCACTTAAATTACAGTGAAGATACAAATTATTTTTAGCAGGGTGTTGAATTTTAATATACAGTTCAGTCACAATACAAGTAAAAATTACACTGAGCAAAGTGTAGCAATCACAATACACAGTTCAATCACAAAACAAATGTGAATTTCATTATGGGGCTCTAATAGTATGCTGAAGGAAAATCTGAGTATCCCACTATCAAATCTGTCAAACGGTCTTAAAAAAAATTTTTTTTTAAAATACTGAATTTTTCAAACTCTTCAAAACATTTTTAGATCTGCTACAACTGATGTCTTACACTTTTTTATATATAACTTTTTTTAATTAAAGCACCCCATTTGTTTTGTGAGCTAAACCTGATTTGATCCAGGAGCTCTTGGGCTTAACTTCTAGAGCTCTGATTCAATATAGTTATCTTTACATGCAATTTTTATGAGAACTGAAGTATTAATAGCTAATTTGGCAATTAGACTCTCTAACCAAAAGTGTATGCATACTTCACATTACTTGTACTCAATGGTCCCATACAAGAAATGAAAGTTCTCGAAGAGTACAAGTTTTTCTGTTCATATTTTGCTATGAGATCTCTTTCATTAGTGAAAAAAAAAAAAACAATTTCTGAAAACTAAGTTTGCTGATACACTGCTGGAACAGTGAAGTTTTCAAGTACAAGATTTTTTCCCAACTGTCTTCTTTTTTTAATTTTTTTTTTTTTTTAAATTTGTATTATTATTTCCTCCAGGACATTTGAAACTATAGATAATGCCTCCCAGGGCAGAGATTATGCTCAACTACCTGAAAAATAACAGATGCTTCTGTGCTCTTCATAGCAGAGACTGCTGCTGTACAAAGCCAGGAAACATCAGTGGAACATAACCCCAAGCAGCAATATCATTGTTGAGATCGGCAAAAGCAAATTGTATTGTATTAGTGTCTATGGCTTTTCACATCTGCTGGGTTAAATCAGCAAATGCTGGCAACAGCCCATTCTGCAAATGGCCCAAATGTTTTCTGCCTGATAATTTGAGTTTAACTTAGTAAGCAAAAACCATTCAGAGCATTAGCATTGTGTGTTGGAGCAAGTTTCCCACAAACTGTTAAACCAGTAACATCAGTGAAAACAATTCATTCATTCACTTACTCACTTGGAAAGCAGCATAGTGACTGTTTAGAAATACTTTGCTGTGGAAGGAGTTTCCTTTGTATAAAAACAGATCCTGGGCTATAATTTTCTTTTTGTCTACACAGTTTGTTTTAATGAATTGTTTCACTTTTCTTAAATATGTGAACGAGTACAGATGCATATGAATAATCACATTCATGAAAACTGGTATTTCTGAAATTACATTATAGAGATTAATTGATCCTGTAGAAATATTCTTTTCAGGTACGAATATGATAGCAGGAACTATCATCAAGTTTAGCAGTGCTACTCACCTTGTACTGTCAGTAATACTATGGCTGAATTACATGTCTTGTATTTTAAGCCCAGCTGGCATCTAAGCACCACACAGCTGCTCACTTACTCCCCTGCCAGCCAGATCAGGGAGACCATTGGAATGTTCTTGAAACACTCCCTGTCAGGGTGGCACAAGATGAAGGAAAGGCCTTGATGCTGTGCAAACGCTGTTCAGCAATAACAAAAACATCTCTATACTATCAATACCATTTTCAGTACAAATCCAAAACACAGCTCCATACTAGCTATTGTGAAGAAAATTAGCTTTACCCTAGCCAAAATCAGCACAATATGATACAGTAAGATTTATATCAACTGTTATGCATTTATTTAAAGTTGTAATTGTATCATCAAGTGTTTCTGCTTTTCTGTTGGAAAATAGAGCACTTGCTCTAACCCCTTAGAAAACAAAATATTTAACCTAATTATGGATTGTATCTCGTAAAGTAATACTATAAAAAGCATTATATTTGCAGTGAAGTAAAAATGCCCAGATGGTTTAGGGGGATTCAAGATCTCTGACCACTTTACTGGTGACAATAAGATGTTTTCACATACTTAGGAATAGGCTGCATTACATCATCCAGTTAATACATTTTTTGACTGGTATTAATCCATTTTAGACTTCAGCATGAATGTGTAGATATATTTACAGCCAGAAACAGAAGTTACAAGAAATGGACTTCATTCACATAAGAGTGTTTAAAAACCATGTGCATACTAACAGACTTGCAAAATAAATACCTTTCCTTGGTATTTGTCAGTGTGTCTATGTGTTATGCATGAGTGTGCAATCTCTTTGAACAGTGCTATCAACTGAGGTGCAGATTTCCCTGTCATGGCTAGCACATTCAAATCCTGTATTTTTCTTTTATTCTCTCTGACAGTGACAGTACTTTGTACTGTACTAGTACTCTGACAGTATTTGGTACTGTAGCTGACTTGAAAGTTTCTATATGAAAGAATACTAAGGATGCTTTATTCACTTTTGTCTTGATTACCTCTTAATTTGAACTGTACATTTCATGCCAAAAAGCTGAAAAAAAAAATGTTACACCAGAGTTCACACCATGTGAACTGTTGTGCACATGTGCAGAGTCCTGTGCATGCACTTACTGTCAGGGAATTGTGAGGAAGTGTTAGTGACTTGATCTGAGTTACAGCAGACACAGAAGTCAAGGCAGATTCTCCAGCTCCATTTCATGTGCTGTGTAAAGAAAATGCTCCCTATAGACATACATTATGTTTCATATCACTGCATTGGCTGGCCTTTATCTTTCAAGTTGCCAGTCTTGGGCCGTTGGTAGGTGCTGTTAGAGCAAGGCCAAGTTATCACAATGAAGGCCTGTTTGCATAATGGTGCATATCGTAGAGTGTTGTTGGTTGGCAGCATTGCATAAGTGACTATTCATCAAAACTTGCTCTACCAGAAGTGAGAGCATTCTCATGCTCTTTCAAAAAATGCCAGTATGTAAGATTATGAGTGACACATCATGTTCATAGTGCTTCTTGAAACATTATATACTGGTCTTATAAAGTAGATGCTAGTTTTTTGGTGGGGTGCATGGGGCAATGTATCTTTTGCTGTAGGAACAGATGCTTCCACCATAGTTTTTGGAGTTTTTGAGTACTTGCAACTGGCACTGATTCACAGCTGAAGTAAAAAGTATGCTTGCTTATGACAGTGGAGTTTCTGAGATCTTTCAGTCAGTATGAACACTACATATTGTTCTCTGTTCTTATTTTGACAATCCTCAGTTAAGGTGGATTTTGAATGGAGCCAGCTGGAGGTTGCAGTTGTTTCATGTCCTTCTAACATTCACATGTGATCAGAGAAACACTGAGCTCACATGAGGCCCCTGAATGTCTACCCTGAAACTGCATGCAACAATGTGAGTTAGGAAAGTAAATTTATGTTAGGCTGAGCCACTGATTGCTCTTCAGCTAAATAGTAAGTAATGAAAGGAGTAATTTAAGGAAATAAAAGCGAGAAGCACTGGATAAACACAAAAGAAATCTAAAAATTTGAGTTTTCCATGGTGTTTCTGGACATAAGTAGGACATTGGTATTATCAAATGAACAAGTGAAGAAAGGCCATAAAATGTGCCAAGACAGCAGTGTTTATTATATCAAGTAATCATATTCTCTATGCCTTCTCTCAAACACTTGGAGAGCTGGTTTTTCTTTTAATTTCCTTGCCTGTTTTAGTTAACCATATTCTCAGTTTTTATTTATGGTGCATAACTTCTCTGACCACATGGAAATCAGGAAGGTACCTCCACTTGTGCTACCAGAGAAGCTTATGTGGCAGTTCTTCCTCTCACTGATGCTGGTGCGCACACACAAAAAATAAAGCACACAAAGTGAAACTGCTGAAGTTCTACTGATGTAGTATAGTTACACAGAACATTGCATGTTGTCCGTGGTGAGGAAGTTGTTTAAGGCAGCATTGCCATATTTTGTAATGGGGTCATGCACTCTGTAACTTTTTTTTAACACCAATTTCTTTAGACATTTGATTAGTTCAGTGTGGGTGAGTGAATGTTCATTATAAGGAGATGAACTAATATTTCTGAAGCCCTTGAAAGATGATAATTTAGGCTCAAGGTTGCCGAGGAAATTCCCGAGGAGAACTGAAATTTATTAGCCATACAGTAGTGCTAACAGAGTGTCAGACAAAGCTTGTAATCCTTAGGAACATCTACTCTGTCTTCTCTTAATTTTTTGTCCTGTTAGTGAACCATTCCTTTAAGTACTGGATTAGGCAGCTTCCCTTTGAAAAGAGGACAGATATTTTTCCTTTCTTGTTATGGTGGAGAAGATTGAGGGGTTGCATGGTGTGATATACCAGAGGATCATATTAGAGAGCTTGTGTAGTCCATGCAGAGACAGAAGACTGCAGTAAGGATCATGGAGAAGACAGTCACTCCTCAAAGGACATAGAAGGACATAGAATTCAGAATTATAGATGCTAGACATCAGAGGCAAATAAATGAGGAGTGTTTGCTTCTAGTCCATAGCTAACTGGAAGTGCTCTAAACATAAAGTAAAGAAGAAAATGAATTTATTAAAATAGTGTTAAATTTTTATGAGTTTGTGAAAGATAGAGTCTGGTACATATACATATGACATCTTGTCCCTGGCTTCATTTGGAATGAGATTCAAAAATAAATACAAAACTCTTGAAAGCAACAAGAGGCTGTTAAAAGCCAGGTTTATTCTTGTCTCTTACATTCTTTTCAATTTTTTTGTTGGGAAAGCCTTTGTGAAGATCATACAAGAGGGAACTGAAATTATGGAATTTATATGAAATTAAGATGTAAATACTCTTTTCATTAAAATCAGAACCAGTATAGTCATGAACTCAGCAGTCTGCTCTACGCAGTGAAAAGTCAGAACACTGTATGAAAGAACTACAGTTATCAATCCAGAATTGGTTTCAGGACTATAAATATGATGATAGATTTTTGAATAACAGGAGCATTATAGGCTGAGGTTCTGGGTAAAGGCTTCAACTATCATAGGAGAATTATTAAGTGGTGATAAGGAGTGGTGATAAGGAGTGGTGCAATCAAAGGATGTCAGTTTCAAAGGGGATAAAGGGTATGGAAGATAACAAATCTTCACAACAAATTCTGCGTGCCTCTTTGTTTTCTTCACAAGGGAGAATCAAGCTCAGAATTTTCTGTGAGGTCACAACTATAATGAAAATATTTAAAATAATGAGTACAAGCTCCTGAAGGAAAATAATGTAAAAGGAAGAATTAAAAAAAATACCTGTAAGGCTGAAGCTACATGTAAGATGGCTATTTAAAGGAAAATTTAAATAGATAGGAAGAGAAGTAGAGAAATAACTTTCAGAGCTATGTGTTTTACAGTTCTTTAAAATTGCAAGCAGTAGAAGAAATATGATTGGACAGAATTTTTTAAGCAAAAACTTTCTTAAACATTTAACTTAAAAAGTGAGTAGTTCAAAACTTTATAGAAGTAATGCTGGCATTTTATATGTTCATCATCTTGTGTTCAGCTGTTTCTTCACTGGTGTTCTTTTGAAGCTAAGTTTTTCACCAGAAAGCTCTGCTTTTAAGTATTGACAGCTTTTTGCAGTTGTTTTCTTTGTGCCCTTCTACCCAGATTATTGGCAAATGTTTATTGAATTGGTATTAGTTCTTTTGAGAAACTATAAAGAAATGGATTAAAAAGCACGTGCAAGATATATATTTTTTTTATTATTACATGGCTTGCTTGTATAGTGGTTTTGTAGTAATGTGTGACATTTATCATAGGAGATCCTTAAAGCCTTTGCTTTTTCATAAAGTAGAGAAAGAAGTTATGGGCTGAAGGAATGTCATGAATCAGGTTACTGTACTTAAATGTTTCTCTGTGATGGAATTTTCTTCTTCCTAAGTGAATAGTTTTTCTTAAATACATCATTAGAAAAGGACTGTATGCTATAGACCATTTTTGTTATCTGAATGTTTAATTCAAATCTTTTCACATTTTCCTTTCCATATTCACATAATTATTCTGATTGACACCTACATGCCTTCTCATTGATTGTGAAAGATTTAATAGGCACTGTCCCTATGATCCAGCATGCATGTCTCTCTACTTTTTAGATCTGACTGTTCCCCATTGCTCCCTGGCTATAACGTTTGCCTTTTTTTCCCCTTTGGAAAATGAGTGTCACTCTGCATGAAGAGTTTGTGAGGTACCATCCTATGATGGTATATGTGAGGTACCTATGCCTATGATGAGGCATAGAGTGATTTTTCTGATGCTGCTGCTGGGATGCAATATGTCCCATCCATAAGGAGTTTAGGGCAGTGTGCATGGAGGGAGGGGGGATAGAGTTTGGAGGCATTAAGGAGACAGTGGGAGAGTGAGACATAATGTTGTTGATACGAATACAAATTGCAAACAGTAGAGCTACTTATGCTTTACGTGAAGCAGTCAGCTCATGACACAGATGCCAAAGCACCTAAATGTGGGCTTTTCCTGACACAACATTCTTTTAGACTTCTTTGCACACAGACTTCTTGTAAGATTGTTTGATCTTCTTTGTTAGCACATGTGACAGATTCATTGTTGTTTATCTTCATTCCATGACTACAATATAGCCATTGTTTGCTTTCTTTTAGAACTGCCTGAGACTACCTTAATTGAAGAGAAAGTTCAAGAGACAGAGGCATGGGCCAAGCCTCTGGTCTACCTGTGGCAGACAAGACCACCCAATTTCAATGCTGAAAAAGAATACAATGCAGCTTGTGCAAAAAAGGAACCTCACTGTGCCATTTGCACACTTCTCATGCCATACTATAAGGTAAGCAAGATTCTCACAGCTTTGTCTCTGGATGAAGTGTGAAATAGCTGCCTGGCTACTTAATTTCCAAGAAATTATAAAAAAGATAAACTTATGCATTTCATTTGTAAGAGAGGTAAGTAAACTCACTGCCATTAAAATTAGAACTGATACTTTGTTCACCTGCATCTATCCTTGGCTGCAGACACTGTATGCCTCCTACTACTATTTGCGCTGTGTTCGTCTTTGTGTGTGTGTGTATTTTCCCTTGAAGTTACACTTTTTGGTGTAGTGAACCCAAGTAGGTTTGTATTTTCTAGCAATTTCCTTATATGTCCATCTCCAAATACTTTTTATCAGAGCTTCTTTCATGCTGTCTTCCTTCAGTGTTGAGGAAATAAGTGTTTTCTGAGCACCTAGGCCTTCTCAGGAAAAATACTCCCTTGGAAACAGTCTAATGCAGAGTACTGTTTGGTACTCTCATGTGGAATTACTGTGTCAGATGGGAAGTAAGAATGGTGTGGTACTGTGTTGCTAATTAGGAAGGTGCTAAACTGGAATTTCCTCAGCGTGGGAACCTGGAAAAAAGCCTTTATTGCACTCGACCCAGTTAAATGGCCCAAGAGGTACAGTACCACTGAACACTGCTGCAATAACACTGGTTTGCAGGCTGAGTGCTATTCCAGATGTCACAGTTATTTGGAACAATCAAGGCTGAATGACTGTGATACATACCTAGAACCAGTTAATTTCCTCATGAAACTGTTACAATTAGACAAAGTTGGGAGGGGTGGAATAATTTCATCATTGTCAAAAGGAAGAGTAAGACTCTCCTTTCTTTTACTTAAATATAGATTTTGTTTATTTTCCAGCCAGACAATCAGGATGAAGAAAGTCCTACTTTCAGTGAAGCAGAAACATTGATAGCAGAAAATGTGAAGAGTAAACCTCTTATTCCAGAGATGTGTTTTATTTATAGTGAAGAAAACACTGAAAACTATCCATCAAATGCCTTTGTTGAAGAAGATGGAACAAGTCTTCTGATTTCATGTGCAAAGTGTTGCATACGGGTTCATGCAAGTAAATAATCTAATTGTTCTATTGGCAGAAATGTAATTTTAAATTTTGCTTTATTGATAAACAATAGCTAGGTTTCTAGCATGTCTTTAAAAGTACTTGAAGAACATTTCCATTTGTAATGCTTCAGTCATTGGCTATTTTTTTTTTAAAACTACAATACGTTTTCTGTAACTTATGGTTGCTGTGAAAATATTGAAGAATTAACTGTCTTGTAAACTTCCAATGATTCCAAACTTCTAATTTTTTTTTCTGTTCTAGTGATTTAATTAATCTTTTGCTTCTCTATTTTAAAACACTGTGGAATGCTAATGTGTCCTTACTAAGTAGTTAGGGTGAAATTCTCCTGGAGGACTTGTGAATATGGGTATTAAATTTGGGGATGCGATATTTTCCTTCACTTACCGTTCTTTTTTATTGCAAGGGTAACTGATGAATGCATGGATTTTTCTGCAGTATCTCCTAAAGATTGTAGAACTGTAATAGTTAAGTCTAAGAAGTCCACGAGATCTTTGGAAATATGGTATATTTGCACAGAATAAATGTCAGTACCTTAAGTCAAATTTTTACTTCAGGGAGAGTTGGTGATATGATACTGCAATGACAAAAATAAGGAATTAATTGTGATTTTGGTTTTTTGGGTGCTTGGTTTTGCTGTTTAGTTTCATTTGCTGGGTTTTCGTTTTGTTTTTCTTATGGGGATTTTTATGGGTTCTTATTTTTATTTAAGTTTTGGGAAGATATATTTCAAAGACTATGAAATTAGTAGTAAGCCTAGATTGTGAAGGTCTCCTGTGTCACAGGACAGACCTGTTTTATTAGGGTTTATGTATAGTTGAATTGTATGACATCATTGATTAAAAGGCAGAATATAATAATCAATCCAGCTCTCTTATTCTAGGTTGCTATGGTGTTCCCTCTCATGAAATCCTTAATGAGTGGTTGTGTTCTCGATGCAGAAAAGAAGCCTGGACAGCTGTAAGTTGTTTAGCTATCTAATACACTAGAGATTAAGGGAAGGAAAAAAGGTAGTATGTGCATTTTTTCACGTGATATGCAGCCTGCATATTTTTTCTGATCATACTTTCTGGGGAAAAACTATTTGTAAAATATGAGAATATTTCAATGCAAAACGTAATGGCATTTTGAAAGACAAACTTGGAGTAGTTTCATAGACTCATGAAGAAGATTGGCTAACAGGATATAGTTTTGTGAAAAACATTGTTCAAGCAAACAAATGAATATTAAAATGCATGTAAAAGAGAGAAAAAGTGAGATTTCTCCTAAATAGGTATAATCCAATTCTCGTCTTTCATTGGTTACCAGAATACCCTGTTACAGCTTCCTGTTCAGACACTCGCGAATTTGAGAATCTTCTGAAATATTTTTGTGACTACTGTTTTAGATTGAGGGGAATATCAAGGGGAAATCTGTAAGTCTGTTTGGATGAGCTCAGAATTTAATTATCAGTTAAACAAACAGGCTTAGAAAGCCCCGCTACTCTATCAAAAATTAAAAAATGTTAACTTCTTTCAGGGAAATTACAGCTATGATGTGGAAGTAGGGAAGTTCTAAGGAGCACATCCTCATTCATGAAATACCATTTATGCCTAAATCACATATGTTTTGTTAAAGACACTGAAAAATTTAAGATTTTGCCTTGGGACCTGATGCTAACTGCAATATAAAAATAACACATTTGAGTGGAAATTAGGAATGTCTTTTGACTCCAGTACATTTTTTAAAAGCAAAGTCACTGAAAAAATTGTAAAACAAAATCCAGTCTTAAAATTTGTTAATTATGTGTTGTAGAAAGGATTCTAAAATTATTCTGAGGTTTTAAGGTTACAAATAATCTTGAAGTGGTCATTTAGATAGCAGCAGTAAGTGAATGAAAACAACATGAAGTGTCTGATGACTCATTTATGTTCACTGTGGGGTGAACATAGGGGGAGCTTGGTAATACGATAGAGAAAGGAAAGTATTCGTGAGAATATAAAAACTTTTAACTTGACTGGAATTTTTCTTTGGCAGACTTTTAGGGGAAAAATTAACATCTGTGAAAAACATTAATTTGAGAAGAATTATTCACATTTTACTAAGTTTGGGGCTATTCTCATATGACGCATATAAGTTTCTGGTAATAAGGAAAATCTCAATTTAAGGGAAAGTACTTCTTTAGCCAGATTATTTCAGGAGATGAGATGAAGTAGTAAAAGAGATATCAAGACCATAGGGAGTTGACTGAAGGAAAATTTTTTCTGATGAGGTTTTAGAATTGGATTTTTGCACAAGCACACTCTAGGAACTGTAGAGAAGGCCGGGTGTATTTCTGTACTTTATAAGTTAGCCAACAAGAAGATTATAGGACTGAAATAGAGCACCATTTTCACCATGCAATGACTAGACAATATGTGTTAGCCATTTGGACAGTTTTTTAAACGTAAGTTTTAGCTCTTACATATTTAACTGAATTGCTGTAATTTTATGAGTGTATTGATTATTGTACAGTTGAATTGCTGAAGCTACAAAATCATCTTTCTGTAGCTCTGTTTTGGTAGCCTGAATGAAATGAATCTGTACCCCAAGAGAGTGCTTCATTCAGATTTGCTTGTGGAATAAAGTTCCGTTCTTAATGCCTTAAGTCATCATTAGGTTGGAAAGTTGTAATGAAATGTTGAAGATTGAATAGACTAGTATTATGTTTACTTATAAACTTGTCCTCTTGTCTGCTGTCTTTTAGTCTTTGTTACTACATGGCATTCACATGCAAATTTGAACTGTTCTTTTACACCTGCAAGATGTAGGATAGGTGTAATAAATAGTGGGCATCTGCTGCCCAAGATAAATAGCAGAAATACAGCTGTTTCAGGAAAGTGAATAATGCTTTGTTAAATACATACACGTGAATGATATTAAATTCACTCCTTTAATAATAGGGTCTTTCAAAAGTTTTGACATGCAGATCTTGCACTAATAGCAATCCCAGAGCTATTACTGATTACAAGAGTTTGCAGAGCTTAGGTGAGGTGACATCAGCCTGGAAAATACATTGTTATTTTTTAAAAAGGCATGAAATGGGTAATGTGAGGAAGTAGGTGGCAGTCAACCTATCTCAGATAACAAGGGCTGAATCTATCAATTTCTAAAAACATAGACAATAACAGAATACAAAGAGATATCTATTGAAGAACAGGCCACTGATTTTTTTGCAGTGGCAGATCATGGAAGTAAGGAATAAGCAAAAGATGTCATGCATCCTAACTTTCAGAGGCTTTTGATGGTGTTTTAAATTCTGATATTGGCTGGGGCAGAAGAGAGATGATGAAAACAGTATTTACCAAACACATTGCAATATGGATTTGCTCTTAACCTTAATATCTGAGACCACCAGCCATCATTCTCATAGGACTCTTAAAACCATTAAGAGAATAAATTTCTGAGGATCATCTGCTGATTACTTTTCATGTCATTATGGAGCATACATGGAAATCTAGACTGGTCTATTTTAAGCTGTTTAAGATGATTGCACAGGAACTGGGGTAGTTTATGTAATGTGTTGCTACCAAAGTGTTCAACTTTATTGAAAAATAAATCATATGAAGTTTGGCAGAGATGGGAAGAATACTTTTCAGCTGTCAGCTATGCACAAAAAATATGGCAGACTCTACCTAAGCAATAGTTCCTGTTGCCTGCTGCAGCTGTGACCACTCTGGTCACAAATGGAACATGTCATCAGTTCTATAGAATCTGAAACATCACACAAGAATGCTTAAGCTTTGTACTAGAAGCAAAGCCTGAAAAAAACCCATGGAACAATCTTCCTGCTCTCTTCAGCTTTGGTAAGAGTCCAGCTGAAGAACTGTGTGTAACAGTAGGCATACAATGTTCAAAAAACCATGATGGATGATACAACAGTTCCAACTGAAATTGCAAGAAACCAAAATTCTTTTAATCATTCCTGATGGATGTCAATAATTCCATAAGGGAGGATTGGAAAGATTTAGTCTTCTTAGTATAGTGAGGGGAAGGTAGATAGAAAAAAAAGTCACATTCTATAGTGTAAAATTATATGTGTATATTAATATAATTGCTGATATGTATTTCATCCTATTTGTCATTTTAGGATAATGTTTCTGTCCCTTTAGAATTTGGATGATAACCTTAGATTATCCTAACAGCTTTCACTTCAAAATAATACAATACTTTTTATCTAATCCTAGAATTATACTTAGGATAATATTTTTCTCTTTTAACCAATCTTCTGTACCTTAAAAATGACAAGTTAATTAAATATACTGCTATCCCAAAGTGCTACTTTTCCTTTTAAAAATCAGCAATTCAAGTTAGTCATACCAACATGCAGCCTAAAGTTTTATGCTTCCTTTTTAATTAAATGCATGTGTTTATTTTCTGAATCAAGTTTTAAATTTTCATAGTTTTTTCATATAATCGTAGAATACCAGGTTGGAAGGGGACCTCAAGAATCATCTGGTCCAACCTTTCTTGGTGAAAGCACAGTCTAGACAAGATGGCCTAACACCATGTTCAGATGAATTTTAAGTGTCCAACATAGAAAAACACATCAGTTCTCTTGGAAGATTACTGCAAAAGTTCTTGCTGTGAAATTTTTTCCTCTTGTGTCTAATCAGATTGTGTCCAGGAATAACTTGTACCCATTACCCCTCATATATTCCATGTGACTCCTTGTAGGAAAGGGAATCTCCATCTTCTTCGTAGCTACCCTTTAAATACCAGAACCTGATGATCAAGTCTCCCCATAGCCTTATTTACTCATGACTGAACAAACTCAATTTTCTCAGCTTTTCCCCATCTGGCAGGCTTCCAGTCCTTTGGTTATCTATATGGCCCTTCTCTGGACCTCTCCAGCCTGGCCACACTGTTTCTGACCAAAACTGAACACAGAATGTGTTTTCTATACTTTCTGTTACTTTACATATACTATTTTAAATGTGTTTTAACTTGCTGTGTAGTACCATAAGTCTCTCTGGAGAGGGAGATGAAATTAAAGAAAATTCCTTATTTGCACAACCTTTTTCTTTTTACTGTAGGGAATACAGTGTGTGAGTGTATTCTACATTCCAGCTGACACAGTTGACAATTCAAGTTTCTGCATGAATTAAATAAAAAAATCACATTCATCTAAATTTTTGTTCTGGATAATCATTTGTAAAAAACTGTTGCAAAACAGCTGTTGCAGAAGATCTGAGAGAGATTTGGCTCTCTGTGGGAATCATATATACACATGCCTTCCAAAATTTACTTTTTTATCTCAGAAAAGTGCACAGGATGGGAAGATTTAGTTATTAGGAAATACTGACTCCCTGAAACTCCAGCTTCCTGGATGTTTGAAATCTTTTCCCTGCACTTCATATTGATTCCTAGAAGAAGGAGATTTAGCTGAAGATGACCTGTCTGAGAAATTACCTTCTGGCTAAGGCATTAAATCCTGAAGAGTAGGTTGATTGTAAAACAAGGAGAAAGAAAGTTTCATGTAATGAAGAATATAATGGAAGTTATGAAACATTGGTAAAACCTTGCTTCAGAGTTCATTTCTTAGGAGGAAAAATTCCTCCTCATTCCTCTGCTTACAAAAGTGTTTTAAATGCTGTTAAATTATATTTTCTTAAAATCACAGCAGTTATGTTAACTTCATGGAAAATTTGGTCTCTATTAGGCTTCTGTATATCATTATGACTTTGCAAAGTAATAAAGCATGAGAGCATGGTAGGAATGAGAGTTGTCTTAATAGCTAAATCAAACTTTATTATGTGTGGATCCCAATTATGAACATTATTAAAATACTGAAATAGAAAAATATGTATATGGATTTAGATTGACAGAGCCAGACTTTTCCTTGATGGCTCTTCCATTTTATATTATCAGAGGAAACTGTTTTATCAGAAGCATACTGTTTTCTTGCACTTTCAGCATCTTTAAGTAGCTGAAGTAGTATGCTTTACAATACTGTATGTCAAATTTTTACCCTCGAGGTTATACCTGCATTCATGATACATCGTACATCTTTATATTTTACTAGGCAGTGGGTCCTCATAACAGTTACTGACAGAAGAGAACAGTGATACAGAATGGTCTATGCTAATGGACAAAAATAGCCATAAATCAATCCCCCAAAACAATTTTAAAAAATCAAATAATATTAAATAAGTCATCTGCATGGATCCTGAAAGTGTAACTGAATTCATATAAAGTGCCTTGATTGAGAACAAACGCCTCATTAATCTTAAATGTTTCAGCTAGAAAAAGTTAGTGAAGTCAGGAAGAATAATGACTGGCATTACAGAGAATGCAAAGTACTGTACAATGAGCAAAGATGTGGTCACCTAATAGCTATAATACATAAACATGGAGTACCTTTGTTATTTAGATGACAAAAGGTTTCGGACAGGAAAGGGATAGAAAGAAGAGCAAGTCAGGAAACAGGTAAATACACTTCAATGGCTCACTTCATGATTAGGTAGATCATGATCATAAGGCTACTTAAGGAAGCTGGAATGACTTTTCACAAGTGATTCTTGCATTGTTCTCCACAGCACTAAAGAAACTGTTAAGTACCTAATTTGGTTAGCTGGCGCTGATTTTGAGAACAGATCCTGTGTTTAAATAGCTTAGCAGAATCTCTTCTTCTATAGATGAGCTTTTTCATGCTTTGTATATTACTTATTGATAATCAGTCTTTGGGGTTATTTGCATTTTATGGTTAGAGTAGCCCTTTATGTAATTTGAAGGATTTTTAGTTTCTTTTTCCCAAAGGCATCAGAAAAGTGGCATGTAAGAGCTTTTCCACCTTCCTGCTCAGTAATTGCCCTATTTCACTCTACTGAAAATAATGATTTTGAATGTTCTTTTTGACGTGGTGCCCTTCTTGCTGATACAGTATCATCATTTCCATTATAAATTACTGTTTTCAGAGCCTGTTACCTGCCAAAATTAACTCAATACATGTGAGTTGGTTATACAGTGTCTTAATTTTCAGACTGATTTTTCTACCAAGCTTTAAATGCATTTGAATATTGTTAATAAAAGAAACTATTGGACAGGAAAATCTGGCTATAATAAAAAAATTAGAACCCTAAATATTTCTATGGTTTTTTGTTTTCAGAAAAATAAGACCTGATGATTATTTTTTAAAAAGACTTGTTTTTTACGTTGTTATTTTTTTAAATCCGGATTTTTGCAGACTTTCTCTGCAAAAAGTTTGACTTACTGGGAGAATTTTAAATGCTGATGGTAACCACATATGGACTCAGATGTGGGGAGCATTATATTTCTGATTTTGGTATTATACTAGTAACAGGGTATTTATTGCTTGCAAAACTCAATCTTTGCAACATGTTTAACAGGTTTGTAAATATGGGGTTTCTCTGATGCTGTCACAGAAACCAAACTGAAGACCATTAAACTCAGAAAATATGTTTTTAACGTAAGTGCCATAAGGCTCAAACCCAAACCTCATTTTGACCTTTCATTCCCTTCAATGGAGTTTGTCAAATCAGCCTTTGCCACTGATACCTGTGTCAAAAGGCTTGATAGCTTTGCTTACCTCCAGCTGTGTAGGTATTCTCATATTATAAGGAAGGGATTCCATGCAGGGTAAATTATGATTTCAATCAGTTTTGAGCAGTTTTGAATCTAGCTCTGCTTGGAGATGGAAGTGGACCAGAGAACCTCCCTCAATCTCATCCAATCTTAATTTATCCTCAAAGACCATATCTGATCTCTAGAGGTAGTGCTGCAAAAGTCATTGAGAGAAGAAACATGCTAAAAATAGCCAGTAGCAGGATATCTTGATGTGCCCAGCTGGTGTTGTGCTGCTTTCTTAAAGGTACAGTTTTTCTTCTGAAGATACTCAGGTTTAAATCTAATATTTGCTGTCTATAATAATGGGAATAAGCCTATATATTATTTATCATATATAAATATATATATTAGATACATCATCATTCCTGTTTTGTTTGCTAAGCATTTAGTCTCAGTGTTCATAGAATCATAGAAAGGTTGGAATGGACCTTATAGATAATTCAGTCCAACACTCTCCCATGGACATGGCCTTTCACTGGACCAGGTTGCTTGAGGCCACATCCAATCTGGCCTTGAACATTTCCAGGAATGTCTGGAATTTCCAGGAATGTCTATGACTTCTCTGGGCAGCCTGTTCCAGTGTCCTACCACCCTCATAATGAAGAATTTCTTTCTTATCTAACCTAGACCTACCCTCTTTCAGGTTGAAGCCTTGTCTTACCAACTTTCTCATTGCCCTCTTTTGGTACTCGAAGGTGCTATGAGGTCTCTCTGAAGGTTTCTCTTCTCCAGGCTGAACAACCCCAACTCTCTCAGCCTGTCTTCACAGGAGGGGTGCTCCAGCCTCCTGATCTTTTTCTTGGCTGTCTATGGACCCGCTTCAGGAGGTCTTTTGCTGGGATCCCAGAGCTGGGTGAAGAACTCCAGGTGGAGTCTCTTAGAGGGCCAGAATCACCTCCATTGACCTGCTGGCCACACTGTGATGCAAGCCAGGATGTGGCTGGCTTTCTAGGTTGTGAGTCAGCTCACACTGAGCCTCCTGTCAACCAACAGCCCCAACTCTTTCTCACCAGGGCTGGTCTTGATTGATTCTCCACCCAGCCTGTATTTGTGCTTGGAATTGCCCCAGGTGTTTTCCTCTGTGTAAAAGTGATTTTTGCAGTCTCTCTGTATTTTGCAGGAAGAATGACCAGTTTTGTATTTTCAATGGCTTGTTTATTAACATTTTTGGAAAGGTAATCTCATTCCTTTTGACTCTTCTTCAAAGGGGAAGGTGTGATCTTCATTGTTCAACTGTTTGGGAACAGTTGCTCTTTCTACTGTAAGGATTTTCTAGATCTTAGTGACCAATAACCACTCTGACAGAAAATATTTCAAATTCAGGGATCTAATAGTCTCCATTTTATACTTTGTGGATGTGTTTTACTTCATATATGCACATTCTAGAGAAAAAGGACACATAGTACGCACCCCTGTCAAGCGTGAGAGTTTTATTTACTCCAGTTACCTGAATGAGTATTTTGATTCTCTTTTCAGTCTCAGCCTCAGTTATCATTCCTTCTCCGGCTGTGGAATTGTCTCCATATTCCTATTTTCCATCTCAGCCCCCATTTCCTGTCATTCTGAAGTCCTCTTATCCCAGCCAGCTCTCTCTTGCTCTTTGCAGTCTTGGAGATCACTTAATAATGGATAGTGTAGTGAAACACTACTTGCTCTTTATGCTGTTGCTTTACATTGGCATGATATGGGAGCTGCAACTGCAAGGAAATTTTTGGCTATCCCTAAATCAAGGGCAGGGCAGACTGAATGTTTGCAGGATTAGGTTACTAAAATGTGGAAATTAAGTAGCTGATGATTTGTAAACTTTAAATTCCCAAAGGTGGATGTCTTGAACAGACTTGGATGCATCTGAAAGAGTAAAATGTTCATCCATAAAAACAAACATGGCCATCTTCTATTCTGAAGAACCTACTTTAAGCTTGCAGCCAAAGATCTTTCTACACGTTAAATAAATATTAGCCTGTGGTGGGTATCTCTTTCATGGAATTACTCAGCCTCCATAATCAGTGTGAACTTTAATCACTTACAATACAAATGAAGGCTGTAAGTTATACTGGTAGCATCTGGCAACTCTATTAAGAATGGTGTTCCTTGTCAGAAAACTGAATCTAAATCTTTTATTAGATAAACATAAATTTTTATGCAGTTTATTTTTGTTTTTTACAAATATTTTGTCACTAAAAAAAAGAAGTTTGTCTCTGAAGGTAATAGCTCAAAGTAGATACAGTAGTGGACTTTGAATTGAAATTCAATAATTTCAAAAGCTATTTTCCAAGTGAAAATTATTCCCTTGGTGTAGAAAGATTAACATATTCATTAGTGGACCATTGCTGAAAACAACATTTTCAAGAGAAACACCAACCCATTTCTCTTTACACAAAGATAAATATAGACACAAGTATGAATAAGCTGGGAAAATGAGATAGCTAAAATGTAGCAATGCCATATCCAAATGCACATCTGTGTTAATACTACTAGGAGTGTCACCTTGGGCATTACAATGCAGTTGAGAGAAAAGATGGAAGACTAAGGACATCTGTTTTCAGTTCAAAGGTCTCTATCTAAAAAGCTGACCAGAATGGCATGAAGAAAACAAAATATGTTTAACAGCCATAGCCCTACAATTTACATCTATTTGACTTAGCTGTGGCAGAGTTGAACATTAGATGCCTATTTTGATTAATTGTTTTTAAAGGAGACTAGTAAATCACCATTATTGTGACACATCTTTGGAGCAGTTGACTCTTGAAACTGTTTTGACCTCTTATTAGAAATATTTTAGGGGAAAAAAAACCAAACCCAAAACCATTCCTAACCGCTTTTCTTAGGTTTTTAGATGCTAGTCAAAGTCAATTGACAGCAAAAATAGCTGATGAAAAAAGGGCCGAAATGCATTATTTACTGAATAGGTAGTGTCCTGTTTGGTGCTTAAGATGTTATCAAGAGTTAGTGACTTAAAATTGTTGGAGGGTTTAGATTAGATTTAAGGAAGAAATTCTTTACCTCAAGGCTTACCAGAAAAGTGGTGGATGCCCCATCCCTGGATGTGTTCAAAACCAGGTTGAATGGGGCTCTGAGCAACCTGGTCTAGGAAGGTGTCCCTGCCCATTGCAGGGGAGTTGGACTAGATGATCTTTAATGTTCTTTCCAATGCAGTGCTGCAAATCACTAGCCAAAATATATTGAAATTACTTGAAAATATTACTTCAGGTAAAATCACTGCTAAATAAAGCTGTGACAGTGAAGTTACCACAATAGCTTATTAAATGAATGATAATAATGTATTAGTAAAGTTGCATTTTTTTTTGTTTTTTGGGATCACAGATTGGGTAAGTTAAATATATATTATATGTAATATATATTTCAATGTGTGCTTAGTGCCAAGCATTTGAATTTCCTTATTATCTAGGTAGCGTTTCTGCATACGAAGTTTTAAAACTGCAGGTTACGTAGAACAGTAAGATGTGCCATAAGAATTAAACTGAAGTCTGTTCTAGTCTGATATTCTTTCTTTAACAGCAAGAAATTAATACCTGATGAAGAATATGTGTCTTGAGCAGGCATCCCTAATGCTTTCTCATTCTCCTACAATGTGGAAATACGAAATTGCCCTAGTCAAAGGCAGTATCTTTCTATTTCCTTAGTAAAAAGTAGCCTTTGTTGGATTTGATTTTTATGAACTTAGGCAGCTTCTTTCTCAACTAGTGTGAAATTTTAGCACCCACATCTGGAAAACAGACACATACTACGTGGAGAATCTTTCTGGTTTTTTGTTTGTTTGTTTCTTTGCTTTGAATCTGCTCCTAGTTTCCTTCGATAGCAACGGCCTTCTAATTGAAATACCTAGTCAAGCCCTTTTCCAAGTCTGATTTTTTCAGTTGCATCTGTCAAACATTACACAATCTTTTTACTGGCTTGACCAGCCACAGCCTGCATCGTTATCCCTTTTGCAGAAGCTGTTGCAGGAGATGTTAGCTGAAGACAAGCTTTTGGCTTATTTTCAGTGAGGCCTGTGAAGTAAGGGCAATGAGAAATGAACAAGATCTTAATAAATTACTGAGATAACCTGGAAAACAAGAGGTTATTAGAGAAAAGGGCAAGATACTGAAGCTAGAATACTGTCAAAGGATTGTGGAGCAGTGATGTCAGCCACTGCTGTAGAAAAGATCATGTAGATTATTGACCATGTGCTACACAAATCATGTCTATGTAAGGACGTCTCCCCAGATGTGGGATAAAAACGAAACATATTTTGCCTGACATCACTGAAGATCTGTACTCATTGCATTTCAGAAGGGAGAACGTGGCCACAGATGAAGTCATTTAGGTGGAAAAATTGTGATTGTTTAACTGACTAAGGGTCTATAGGTGGAAAATGTCAAAAAAATAAAGGGACAATTTGGGGTTTATGTTTATCATGCATAAAGTAAAAGGGAAAAGGCTTAAACAGGGAATCTACTTGGTAGTTTTAATGAAAAGCACCCTAATGGCATGGATTCCAAAGAGCTAGAAGAGATTCTTAGGTTGCTTATGGAAACTACATTTTAAGAGGAAATTTTTGGAAATGTGTCAGGCATAATTCATTAAGGGTAACGTATATTTTATTTTACCCTGTCTTCAACTGACATAAGCTTAAATTTCTTTTTCATTTAACTGGATAAATGTAATTGTTTGGAGATGCTATTGTAATTTACAGGGCCTTAGTAAAGAAGAAATAGCAGTTTAACGAGAAAGGGGATTGCGTGGTGCATGGTCATAGTTTTCAATAAAAATAACTGTTAGATGACTTAATACATATCCCTGTGCTATGGCTTGGCTGAATTCTACTGCCTTGCTGTGTCAGACAGCTTCCTGTCTCCTATGGAGACAGCTATTGCTGATGAAGTAAGTATGAAAATAAGGAAGTGTGAAAACTGCTTGTTGTAAATGTTACTGTGAATATGACTGAATTTTGGCAGGCACTAAAAAAATACTCCAAGATAAGCAAACATATATTTTAAAATATAAATGAGTGTGAAGAGGTTTGGGTTTTGTGTAATATTTATCCATGCAACAATAATTAATATGCAGCTATGCCTGAGTAGCAACATACCCTTCCAAAAAAGGTGATCCATCTTTTGGATGTATGTACCAAAGAAAGCATGGTTAATTCACTCACTGACATGAGGTTTTTCCAGCAATTTCTTGAAGTGATTGAAGCAGAGAAGTGAGATTAGGGTTGCTGGTAGCAAAAATGTTTCCTTGAAAGCAAGGGGAAACATTTAGTCCAGAAACAGTGAATGTATGTATTGCTGTGAAAAAATAAGCATCATTTCCACAAAAAAGCTGAAAAATTAAATGAATGTTGCTGTATAAAACTTGTGAATTATATGGAGATATCTTACTTTATACAGATACTGGAAGAGAGAAAGCCTTCTTGTAGTTCTAGAATGTTATGGAGATTTTTTAAGGAGATGAGCAATTTAAAATGCTCTAAGATTTAATTTAGATATGTATAAAATAATATGCTTATGAAATTACTATTTAATGCAAATACAAAGGACAAAATTACTTGTTTAAAGGATTTGCAAAGTAATAATGAATGAGAGATTGGATACCTTCTAAGGTGATGCTTTATGATGAAATACATTCTTTTTCTGATTTTAACATAACAGGCTGACAGCAGGTACACAGGGATGCACAGACACGCTCTTTCTTTGTGAGAACACAGAACCACAGAATCATAGAAGAGTTTGTGTTGGAAGGGACCTTTAAAGGTTGTCTAGTCCAAATTGCCTGCCATGAGCAGGGACATTCTCAATTAGATGAGTTTGCTCATAGTCCTGTATGACCTGACCTTGAATGTTTCCAGGGATGAGGCATCCACTGCCTCTCTGGGCAATCTGGTCCAGTTTTCACTACCCTTATAGTCAAAAACTTTTTCCTAATGTCTCACCTATATTTAAAACCATTTCTCCTTCTAAAATGTTTTTCCTCCTCTTTTTTATAAGCCCCCTTTAAGTATTCAAAGGCCACAATGAGATCTCCCCAAAGCCTTCTCTACTTTTCTTCAGGCTGAACAACTCCCTCAGCCGGTCTTCATAGGAGAGGTGCTTTTGGAGTGCTGGACTACCTCAGCAGGTCTATGTCTTTCATGGATAGTAACATGGGTAATAATTACTAGTTCACATGTTATTTCACTGCCACCCATGGCACATATACATTTATTAGGAATATAAGTCTTTGTAAACGTCAAGTCCTCAGACTTTTCATTAATTGTAGTATATTGAAACAAGTTAAACTAATAGCCATGTTGCCTGGATATAGGACAATATATTTTAATGCAGGCATAATTAACAAAATAGTTTTAATGGGCTTTAAACCTGTGTTCCTACCCGCACAGGTTTGTTATGAACACTGGTGAGATTTAGTTCTTAGGGATCTAATTGCTTATAGCCTGTGTCCAGCAGACAGTGAACAAGTACCCACCAACAGTTTCTGTTCACCAAAGATACATATAGATGTTTTTTTAGAGGACATAGTGTTTGGTTCTTATAGGTCCTGCATAAGGGTAATCTTTTTATAGCTTGTAATGAGGGTATTTAAAGCCACCTTCTCTTTTGTTTGGGCTGCTCTTCTCCCTTTAATCTTCCCTCTTTTTATATTTTTTCTTTTGTTTTTTTTCTTTTTTTAACCTAATGTCAAAGCTTTGTAGTTAGTAGGTAAAGATATGACTTCTGTCTACTCCTGTGCTATTTTAGCTTAATTTATTTGTAGAATTTATTTGTAAAATTTCTTTAGGGCCTTGGATTCTCAGTTTAGTTGCATTAGTAAGTCACACACCAGATGATCTATTGAAAGTTTTCTGTAAAAGTGAAAAATACCCATTAGAAGCAGAAAAATGACATCATTTTTCAAGTAACAAATTTTGAAGTAAAGTGACCTAAGAATGTCAAAGCTCTTAAAATATGAGCAAATGCACTCGTTATTTTGCAAAGCAGAGCTAAAGTATTTTTGTGGCCAATGTTAAGAAGGTACTCAGATTAGAAAGAATGAGGGATCCCCTGAACTTTTACATTTGAAAGTGGAGAATGAAGGTTTTTCCCTGCTAAGATTTCTGATGAGTCAGACTTAACACTTTTTTCCCCAGTCTGCAGATGTTATTGTATGTCTCAACTGTAAAAGTTCATGCTCTGCAGAACTGCTGTCTTGGTTTAACACAGTTTAAAGAGCTGGACACTTTAAAATGAGTTACATCCTCTTAGTTTCAACCAATCCCTTTCCAGCTATAAGGAACGAATGCGAGTAGATGTAAGTGAAAAAATAAGTTTACTAACAAGCAAAATAGCAACCAGCAAAAAAAACCCCCAAACCAGTAAATGATCACTAGATACAAAATCACTAAATCTCATGAAGCCCTGGGAAACAAAAAGAGACCCAACGTGGTGGAAATAGCATTTACAAGATGGTGCCCTCCAAGGTGCCTGCATGGCTTCAAAGATACAGGGAGAATGGCATCAGCTCTCTACCCCACGATGGTGCATTCAGTCGACCACACCATCTGGGAGACAAAGGGAAAGAAAGATGGTGGACAGAAAGAACCTTCCTGGGAAAGCAGGAGCTTCTGGAGCCACTCTAGTGGCATATAAGTGTGGTGTCACTGCCACTACCCACTGCCTTCTCCTGCTGTCTGCTGGGCTCTGCTGGTGTTGGTGCTGATGTCCACCACGCTGCGCAAGTGTTCAGGATGGGAGAAGAACTGGTCTGTCGGATGTGGGGTGACCTGGTCCCTGGGACAGGTGTACAGAGATCACTCCGAAACAGTTTTTATTGCAAAATGCTGTTTTTCTGAGTGGCTACTGTTGCAAGTCCAGAAAAAAAAACCCCATCACTGAAAGCGGGGGTATAGTTTTGAGCCTTTGGGTTCCCTGATGTAATAGTCAATGTTTACTTTAAGGAAGGGAAATGTGATCTGGAACATATTAGGTCCCATCCTAAGGTTGTTGTCGATAGAATAATGAACCTCAATTCTCTTCTTTAAAATTCCACAATAATGTTAAGTAATTGGAAGGGTGCTCCATAAGAGGATGTTCTGTTCTCCATGGTTTTGGTTGGTAAGGAAAAATTTTTGTGCTTGAATAGCAAAGAGGATCCAATTGTCACAAGAAAGCATTTTTTTATGGTTAGGAAAGATGTTTTTCATAGGAAATGTAATTTAGCATTCAGTTAAATTTCTGGCAGACATTTGTACCCTTCATCATTGAAATTTTTAAGATCAGACTGGAGTATAACATAAAGTTCTTTGCTGTTTCGCTTTGTTTGTGTTTTTGTTTGTGTTTGCTTGTTTGTCCTGCAAGGGCAACTTAAATGTAGGGGTTCAAAAGACATGGTTTCATATAGGTATACTGTCACAGAATATCTTGACTCTATTTTGTACATTTGTTCTTTTAGAAAAACAGGCAGGAAAGAAAGTAGCTATGTTCAAAACACTTTTTCATCAGCTCCTCTCAAGGGACAAGAGATAAAAAAGAGAAATAAAGGGAAAGAATAGATTCAGAAATGAAGGAGACTGAAGAGAACGATTGAGGGATTGAAAAGAGCGTATCTGTTCAAAAGCTCAGTTTTAAGTAGAGGTAGGAAAAGCCATGTTTTTTGGCATGTTATCTGGGGACCGCTGAACCCTTTGCCGAGTGCCCTGAAAGAGGCGGAGTTGTACTGAAGATCAAAGCAGTGAAGGTATACTGCATGAAAGAGAAAAAGAAAAAAAATAATTTAAGCTAGATCAATAGCTTATGGTTTCTCAGTAACTTCTCTTAAACTAATTATGTGCTATTTTACCTTTGTAAAATGTATGGCAGTTTCCAGCCATTCTAGGGCAGTACTGATTAAAAGTGTGGGGGATTTTTGTGTTGGTTTTTTTGGTGTTGATTTTGTTTGGTTTTTTTATTACATTTCAAAGTGATTCTATCACTTTGTCTGTAAGTAATACTCAAATACCTTTTTTCTTTCGGTTATATGAGTTGTTTCTCTTTTTGTTACTGTATCCTTTTCTTTCCAGTAATTAATTGCATTAGCAGTTTGCTTATCCTCAAGATCAGATCAACAGAACTGGTTTGTAAACCATCACTAAAGCTCACTTTTTTCTGCTCTATTTTTATTTTTAGGAATGTTGTCTCTGCAATTTGAGAGGTGGTGCATTAAAGCAAACTACTGACAAAAAGTAAGTAATACATCCTTCAAGACTGTATGTGCTTATTTTAAACTCTATTTCCAATCCATTCCCATGTGCAAAGGATTTGCAACCCTAATTACTTGACAGTGTCCCTTTAAGCGGAATCGTTGCGGAATTAAATTTACTTCTGTTGAAATGTGGCACTGGCATTTTGTTAAATACTTAGATAGTAAAACGTACACTTGTTTTAGTATTTGCACATGCTTGCTTGTTCCAAATTTTAATCTGCTGGCCTTTGTGCAAAGAAAGTAAGTGAGAGCTCATTTAACATTGTTTGTATGTCTTACCAAACAGCAAAGTGTATTTTCTTCTTTGCTCCTGAAAATTACAATACAATACTTTTGAACTTCTAAACCCAGTATTTTCAATGAATTAATTGTAATCATATTGAAATAATTTTCATATCTGAAGTTTTTTTTTTCAAATACACTTCTGTCACACTCTGTCAAAAATAGTTCTCTTGCTGACATCATGCTATTACTGTATCTGGCTGATAGAACACTATATAGCAAGTAACCCTAACAGCTAAAGTGGAAAATTTTGCAGCTTAATGTTTTTTCAAGCCCATTAGTGGAATACTCTTTATGCATTTTGAATAATTTCATAATTAATTAGCTTATCTCAGTAGCTTAGCAATATTGTGTAGACCTCTCTCTTTCATGCTTTGGAATGCAGTGGGTAGACATGATCTAGGTACGACATTCTTTTTCACTTACCAGGAAAGAATTTATTTATCAGTAGTTTGCAGTTGATTTCATGACTCTTGTAAATCACCCAATTAGGAGAAGTTTTTTTGTTTAACTCAGGCCATATCTTACCTTCTGAAAATTTTATTATTGTAGCCATTTTAATGGAGATTTTTGCCAGTACAAGAAAATTTTCAGCTGATTTTTAGTTCTGCTTTAAATTCCCTTACTGCTTTACTTGCTAAATATGAAAAGAATGACAAAAAATATTATCTCAATAGAATTATCATGGCCTTTTGATATTTGCTGTTGGTAGCTTCCATGTTGCATCTTTCAAAAATATGTATATATTTTTTTATTAATCAATTTAGGGTTTTTTTTAATGTCTCACAAGATATATTGAGAGGAAAATCCACAGAGGTTTGCATAAAATCACTTTTCTTGTATAATTATATATAAGGTTTCTGGGTTTACATTCTGTCACTCTGTAGGTTAGTTTTACCGATTTATGAAATGGGATTTCTGGAAAAGCAGTTGAACTCTGTTTTTCATGTTTCTGTAATACACCTTATAGTTGCTACACATTGTGGAGTTTTTAATGTCTTTCTGCATTAGCTATCATTTCAAAATTCTGAGTTTTCATGAAAGTATGTTACAATTATATCTTTTTTCTCCAACAGCTGTAAAATCTAACGTGCATTCCCTTTGCTCCTTCTTTACTCTGTACATACTAATTAGAGATACAGGAAAAGCATGTCATACTTTTAAAAGCTAATGGATCAGACTGGTATGTGTGCATGCAGTAAGCAGTTTGCCATATAGGAAGGCTGAGATTCCTTCTTTCCAGCAGAACGCAGGAATTGTTTTGAGTCTGTTAGGTTGAGAGATGTTAGAGGATAAATATTTAGTTGAAGATTGACTGAAGAGGCATTTTATTAATAGCATTTCTGTCTCATAAAGTTTAGATGGTAAGACAATGTGGTTTTGCAGGTGGGAAAGTCACAATAAAAAGAAAACGGCTGTTTGAAAAAATGTTTTAAAAAGTCTTGAAACATGACTCTTTTCTGTAAGTTAAAACATGAAGAAACTGTCACCATAATAAAAGGATGGATCTGCCAGCTATATCGGTTTTTATTTGGGCTGAACTGTATAACTTGCTAATTGATATGTCATTTTTATGTACAGCTCTTATTTTACACTTTGACCAATACAACTTTAAAGTCACATGACAGGAGTTTGTTTAGTCCCTGTGTGTCATATTATACTTCCACAGGTGTTTTTGTCAAAGATGACTTATTGAAATACTGCTGCTCTAGTGCAGGAAAGAGAAATTATTTCTGTTTTATGCATCACCCTCCATCTCCTTCAACTTCAGCCCACGTTCCTGTTAATCTGCTAAGATGCTTGTGTAATGTGTGTTTCTTCAAAATGTACAAGAAGTGAAGTGAGGCAAGCATTCAGAGCTTACAGAAATAGAACAAGTAGGGTAATGGGAAAACAGACATACGGTAAATGACAGGGAACAAGGCAAATACGAGTAAAAAATTTGAAATGTTTTCCTTTATTCAGATGTACTTCTTGTCTACCCCAAAAAGATTTTAGAAGTAGCCCCAGAAGGCTGCTCTTTGTTAATATGTGTCATTAGCTGCTCTTTTGCTTCATGAAATAGACAGTTTCTACATTAATTTCAGGCTTTTTAAAGATTTTTTTTTAGCTTTTCTTATTTTGAGATTCATGTATCATGAGGATTTGGAGTGCTTTCTGATGCATATAGGAAACATGTATCATCTGACAAACCTCTAGACTTTCCATTGAAGTCTTAAATGTAACACTGTTCCTAGCACTTGCAGGTGCTTTTGCTACTAAAGGAGATCCAGTTCATGCTGGGCATTGCACTGGTGGCTTGATCACTTTGCTGCTTGGATGCCATTGTGCCTGCAGACAGAAGGCCTTGATAGCATTTGCATTTCATTTTGCATTTTGACAGATCCATGATTGATTGTAATCACATTTGTTGTGTAAGAATAGTTTCTCAGGTCTGAGTAATGTTAATAGTGAGTAGTAAGTGCTGTAGATGATAAATTACAAATGAACCAAATAGTGTGGTGTTTACGTATGTACCTGAATAGCACACCTACAAGAATGTATTACTTAAATAATAGGTAAAACATGCTTAAAAATTGTTGCAACAAAACCTCAGTCTGAAATTTTATTGACAGAAAGTGATAGTGTTGCAAGGTTTGTTAAAATGTGTTAATGGAGCTTAAGAAGGCCTAATACCCTTAAGAAAACCAAACCGAAAGCAAAAGCCAAATACACAGCGAGCGACAACTTAAGCACTTGTATTTCTGTAAGTTTTTTTGGTGGTATTTTTGACTTGCCACTTTTCACAGGTGGGCACATGTAATATGTGCAGTTGCCATCCCAGAAGTCAGATTTGGTAATGTCACAGAGCGTACTCCGATAGACACTAGCAGAATACCTTTGCAAAGATTAAAATTGGTGAGTAGTATATTAATATATGCTCCATATATGCATTGCTATTAAGGTGTTCCACTATTTGAAATGCATTAAAAATCTGAATTGTGATGGTTATTGCCAGGTATCAAGCAGTAAGTTATGTTTAAGGTAAGAAATAAATAACAAGGGTTTTACCAAGGTGGGCCTTTTGAAACATAGTGGCAGTTTATTAACAGTGGTAACAGTCTTTGGGATTCTATTAAATGTAATTTAAACCTGTTCTTCCCCAAGAGAAGATAACAAACTTGACCAGTATCAAGAGTGAAAGTTTCATTTTTGGAGCTGTATTTGTGATGAAATCCAAAAAAACAGGGAATACTACACAGTCCGATTTGTGAGGTCTTTTTATTATTGATTTTTACCGTGACTATTTGTGAAGGTGAAAGGATGCATGATCTGTTTGTTACATGGTATCTCTGCCATCAGGGTTTTGAAAAATATGTATACATGACACATGAAACACTGTCGTTCAGGAACACTGATGTACTCAAGAAGAGGATATGCACAAGTGCAAAATGTGTTTTTTTGCTATGTTACACAATAAATACTTAATCTGGAACATGCACAGCATGCATGACTGTGATGTTGTCAGATAGAAAGAAAGAGATTCATTCAAAGTCTTACAGTAAGTTTTCTGGATCACGTCACACTGTTTCCAGTGTGATTCTTAGTCTACCTTACCTTGTACTCACTTATTTCGAACTATTAATGTTTTCACTCTACTTATACTTTAATTTCATTTTATTCCATCCATTATTTTTTGTCTTTTGTAGCTGTATGTCTGAATGTGGAAATGCAGCTTGGAGTGCTTTAAAATTGAATAGAATATTGCTTTTAGTCTTTAGTACTTTTTCAGTTCTTGATGCCTTCTTCAATATAAAATGACATTGAACCATCTGTATTGTATACAGCTGTATATAAGTCTATGGTGTCATGCAAATATATCAATGTTTAGAAATAGAGTACTTGCCTTCCTTAACACTGTTTTTTAAAGAAAAAGAGTTTGTATATTTGTGTGGAATGACTGTTGTGAAGAAGGAACTCAGCTGAATACAGTAGAAATGAGAGGTAGGGTACTTTATAACAGTCTTAAATGTACTAGCGCTGCAGGTAGAAGACAGCTTCTCTGTGAGGGAAGGAAGCACCAGAATCCTGGTTGGCTCATTAAACCTTATTCCAAGATTTAATTTCTTACATTAAATTTATAATGAAATAGCTTGATTGGTATTAATTTAAGGGAAGTAGGCAGTTTGACCATTTCAAAAGGTTCTGTAATGATGTAATGCCAATAGACCAATAAATGTTGTTTCTTGGCTTAAGGAGCAGAAAAAAAATTCTGCCCTAAAATCACCAGCAGGCTTTCTGCTTTTAAATTTTGGTTTTGTTGCAAGTAAATTACTGCATCTGATGATTTTACTCTGCTCTGTTTCAGAGTGAATACCCTAGCTAAACTATGTTTCCTGAATGTTATATTTTATTCTGTATTTTAAAAATAAAAACAAATATGTGTGTGTATATGTATATGTATACGTATACGTATACATATACATATGCCTATTAGAATTGCATGGATACTTTTATTTTCTCTAAAACACTGTATATCTGATAACTCTTGTAATGTATTTCTCTTGCTTCCTGAAACATGGGGTTCCTACTTCTCTAAAGACTTTGCTGCCAATAGCTTTCTGTATATGTTCTACCCTTGTGTAAATTTGCCACATTATTCTCAACACAAACATGATCTTTAAGTTAGTCTTCAGTTCCTGCATGTTGATGCTACATAATAACAAGCTCTCATACCCACTGGTGACTCGGTGCCAGATTTTTCCCCATCCAGCTCCTGGCACTGGGCCAAGAGTGGGCCGTTCCCAGAAAGCAGCACAGTCCAGGATACAGCTGTAGGGCTTTCACTCTGTGGCACAGGCTGGCGAGCATCGAGGGCAGGAGCAAGGCATGAGGGAGGCATCTTTTGTATGAGTTCCAAAGGGAACCTTTTGTATGGGTTCCAGTGAAGAGTCCAGGGCCAAAGACGGCAAAGCTGTGCAGGGTTATTTATCCAGGGGAGGTCTTAGGGGAGGGCATACATTTTAGCCAATTGGGTACACCTGGGAAGGACTGTTAGGTGCAGCTTACAGTACATAAGCCAATAGGAAACACAAGGGGTGGGGAACAGTTTGAACAAGCCAATGGAGCTTTGAGTATTAGGGGATCTCCAGAGCAGTGGGTGAGTACAAGGAGAGATTGACAGGGGGTGTTCAGGAATAAGGGGCAGGATGCAGGGAAGATCGACAGCTAAGAAGGAGGGTACAACTGAGGACTGAACCAACAATATGGGGGAAAGGGAAGCAAACCATGAGGAAGTAAAACGCACCACAACACACCAGCACTTAATGTTTTTCCTCATGGGAATCCCAGGGATTATATGTGAATTTATGTTTTCTCTAGGAATTCCTGCCTCCTCTTTCCTCCACTAAACCCCACCTCATTCATTTCCGTGTCTTTCATTCATTTCCCCATTACCATTTGCTCTATACTTGAGAGTAGACAGTTGATACCATCTGCCTTGCTGTTAATTTCTGTAAAAGCATAGTGAGTTTTTCACACCTGGGAATACGTGAGCAATTGATGCAGGTCAGTTTTGCCCTTTGAAATTTTAGAGACTGTCAGTACTGCTCTTCAGCAGCCAATTCCAGCTTCACAGCTATCCTGTTTGATAGGTTAGGGACACCTTTGTTCATCGCTTTCCATCATTCAAGCCAGAGAGTTACCAGGACAAAGCCAAGCTTTGCACATAATTTCTTCATATTGAGCCATAATTTAAGCAGTAATTGATATTAAGCAGCAATTAAAAAAAATAATAATTTTGAGCCCATTTTTATAATCCATTTTGTGTTAAAGCATGAGGTATGTAATAAATAGATGTGGGCATCCCTACTGTGCCACCTCTCCTTTACAAAACTTAGGATGTGTTTTGTTGATTTTTCTTTTATGAGCAAAACTCAGTGGAAAAGAATTATAAAGGAATAGATTAAGTACTAGCATGCAGCCATACCAAAATTAGATACCACACTGTAGGAGCAAATGGTTCTAGTTGTTTGAAACATTTTCTATCCCTGTCCTCCTTCTTCCTACCTCCTGAAGTAGAAGGAAGCCCAAATAAGCAGAATATCTACTATTTTCAGAGATCTGTAGAGGAGGACCTGACATTTTCTTTAATATAGCATCTACTAAGAAACAGCAAAGGAAGTAAAAAGCCAATATTTAACTTTTTTTACAAATTAAAAAACATCTGTGCAAAAATTAACATATTGGTAGGCTTTTTTAATTGCTTAGCTAGTAGATGTAGTGATTTCTGTTAAATAGTTTCAATTCACTAGAAATTTTGGGTTAAAGTCAGTGTGTTTCCTCTCAGTTTTGCCACTATTAAACGTTCAAGATATACTACCTTCTTCCAGAGTAAAACTCAGTATTTGTATCATACTAATAGTAGTTTATAGCTTTAAAATGGTTTTATTCAACTGTTTCATGTTTGCAAATTACTGAGTTGTCAACTCAGCATGCCAACATGTTTTCATATTTCTCTAGCTTTTTCAGTAGGTTATGTGTCATGTACCATCACTGCTGAAAACCTACATGACAGTCAAATTTTCATTAAACATTAAATCTTTTGAAATATTTTCCTGAACGCAAGTAGACAAAATAAATAGAATATTTGGCTGCTTTGTTTTTCATAGGGGAAGAAAAGAATGTGATACATTCTGGTGAAATTGCTTCTATTTTTGGAGTATAAACCCATGATATTGTTGGACTTTAGCTGACTTTTCATCTGAAAGCAAAAGACCTCCTAGGCAACCTCAGTGTTTAGAGCATAACACAAAGATGCTATAACCTGTAGTTTCTCCATGTTATGTCTGTGATTTTCTGTCTATTATTTTTTTTTCAAATATATGTGAATGGAGAAATGAGATTATCCTGGTCTTCTTTTGTCAGAGAGTCAGGCTTTCTTTCTTCATTTTATGATTTTCACATGCATCAGACACTTCGAGTTCAAATAGCCACATGGAATGACAATTTGTAATTACCGAGCGAGGAAAGCAATAAGTTGAATATGGACATGTAAGTACAGGTTCTAAAATGAAATGGCTGAAGGGATATACTTTACCATATCACACATTATAAACCAATATTTTGCATAAACTACAGTTTGCTAGCTGTTTTATGGACATATGGTTCAGCTGGTTTCTGTTCCAGTGGTCTCCCAGTTTAACAGCAGACATGAGCTAGTGTGAAAACAGGAAATATAAATCCTAACTTAAGTACTTTTAATCACAGTGAAAATGTTAAGAGCAGATAAAAGAGAGGCAGAGTTGCTGAAAAGTGATGGGATGCAGGGGCACCACTTGAAATTTGTGTAAATGTAAAGGCAGAGTTTTAGCTAATGACAAGTTGGAGGAAGTATGTAATTTGTAGAATTCATGCTATGAATGAGTGTGATGTCAGCTTCCATCCCAATGCTGTTAAACAGCATCAAACTGTTTACCCAAAGCAGACAAATCTTAGGCTTCCAGCTGAGTTTAGTTTTATTTAATTTATTTCTGCCTTGTTCCATTTGTTTTTCAGTCTCCAAGAGAAGCTTGGAGTATGCTTATGGTTTTAAAATTCCATTTCTCCTTGACTATATGTATGGGGCTTTGGGTCATAGGAAACAAACTGGATTTCTTTGTGTGTCAAAGTCAATGATAAAACTCAATTTTACTTTGGGAAGGGAAAAGCTTTTCCCCAAGTACCTAGATAGTCTCTGTTTTCAAAAGAGTGTTAATTACTCAGCTCTAATTATAAATATGAATTATAGCTGCATAAAAAAGTCTCTAGAGATGAAAATTTCAGACTGACCTCTCAAATATCAAATCAGCCTTTGAAAGAAAGTGCTCTCTTGTCTGTTTTTCTGTTTTAATAAAACATGGGACTTAAAACAAGAATTAAATAAAAGCCTGTGCTAGTATATGGCAAAGGAATTCAAGCCAACAGGAATATTGAGCCTAGTGTAATTCAGCCTTGCCAGGCATGTGATTTATAATGTATGTAGACCTTGTAAATGAGAGTGTTTAAACGTTTCATCAATTACAACAGAAATACTTAAATAGAATCATTAGCATCTGTTCCTAGACCTGTGTATTTTGAGATGTCAGCTCTAAAATCATGATTTCAATAGAATATGTATCAACTTCATCATGAAATACCCTAAGTTCTTTTGGTATTTTTTATGTTTTAAAATGCTTGGGTAATGAATTGATTTTGTCTTTATAGGTAGCCATTGCAATGCTGTACTTAAACATGAACATGCAATGCCTTTGTTTCTCTATCTTTAGAATTTCCTATTATTTTTGTACTTGAAATACTATTTCTCCAACAAAATAGAGGTAGAAAATGAGTTTTGGAATAGCTGAAGTTGCCCTGAAGCTTTTGATGACCTCAGATTTGTATTTGACAAGTGAACTGAGTATAACCACAAGTGTACTCTGACTGAAGAACATTATTTTGAAAAGAAATCTACAGTGTGATGATGACTGATCTACAAGCCTTTCAGAATCTGGCTGAAGCCATAAAGGTTTTTTAGAAGGCTGTACACTTTAAAATTTGCACCTGAAGGCAAATAATAGTGAGCTTGAAAGCTGGAGATTATAGTATTGAAAGGTACATCAATTCTGAAAATATAGAGGTTTCTCAGTGGTATGGCACTGAAGAATGGAATCAAAGCAAAAATTTGTATGAGCTTTTAAAAGAATGGGCACATATTCTCCTGCATGTCATTCTGTTTTAATGATTAAAAAGGATTAAAGACATTTGAGGACAGTGCTCATCTAATCTGTTCTAATTTGTAATGAAATTCATTTGTTAAACTACAGTGAGCTAGAGAACTATTGCAGCTGTGTTTGTGGAAAAGTAGAGAAGCACTTGCAATGATGTATACCAGTGTTGCTATGCGTTTCTGGTAATACAAAGAAGTATTGATTACTTTTCAGTGTTTCCAAAAATATTGCTGGAAGGGCCATTGAGTAGAATCGTTATGCCATAGATATAATCAAATATTAACTAGATCATTGCACACATTCACAGGCAATGGGACCAAAATAGACAGAAATCTTGAGCCAGATTTTAAGATATCTCCAAATTGTTTTATAACTGTTAATGAAATAGCTTTTAGTAATATACTTGCTTTTAAGAAGTGTTAAACTACAAATAATGCAATAGTTGCTTACTGCAGCATATAATTTATTAAAAATGTAGTGACTCATTGCCATCATGCACAAAATAGAATTTACTGTATATGATTTTTAGTCACAGTGTTCATAAGATTTTTAATAAGGATATTAAAAGAATATAGTTTACTGGCTGTGTAGTACTTACTGTCAGAATAATGTGCAGATCCTATTGCAAACTGTCAAGTTTGTATCTTGCAGTGGTATGGTACTATCAAGTCTTATGAAAGATATGGCAAATGTTAGAAATGCATTACTATAAATAATGTCTGAAGATATGAACAGAAAGAGACATAAACATGTCTACTGTTGTAAGTGTAGTAACAGTTAAGGATTAAATGTGTCCAGTGTATGCAGAATTAGAAGTCTGGAGAAAGAAAACTGGCACCATATTCCAGGAAAATTTATCTCTGATTATTACATGCACAACTTATGTGCATAGTTTTTGTTTGTATAGTGATTGAATACATAACATAGTTTTAAATGTAAATTAAAACTGAAAAATTCTTGCATAATTTTGTATCACATCTCTGTTCAGGTTAGGGACAATCCCAAATATCAATACAGGCTGGTATGAATAGCTTGACAGCAGCCCTGCAGAGAATGACTTGGGAGTACAGGGGATAAAGCTGGACACAAGCTGACAACGTGCACTCACAACTCAAAAAGCCAGCAAGCCAAGTGCATCCTAGGCTGCATGAAATGCAGCATGGCCAGCAGGTCAAGGCAGGAGACTTTGTCCCTCGACCCTACTTTTGCAAGAGTGCTCCCAGCCGGAGTAGTTTCATCCAGTTCTGGGGTTTCCCAGCACAAGAAAAAATAATGGACTTGTTAAAATGGATCCAAGACAAAAATGATCAAAGGGCTTGAGCACCTCTGCTATGAAGGCAGGCTGAGGAGGCTGAAGCTTTTTAGCCTGGAGAATAGAAAGCTCTGGTGAAAACTTAACTGAGGCCTTTTAATACTTAAAAGGAACTACTAAGAAAGACAGGGAAAGATTTTTTTACCAGGACCTGCAGTGACAGGACTACCAGCAAGGGTTTTATACTGAAAGAAAGTAGATTTAGATGGGACACAGTAGCACAGCAAAATTTATTCAAAACTGCTTTAGACTTACATATAATAAAAAAGTAAATTTCTAGAAGATTAAATAATACAACTTTATGGTGTCGTAAATGCAACTGATAATAGCTGTTGTGATGCTCCAGTTAAAATCACCTTGCCCGGGATACAAAGGTGATACAAGATTATGGAAACACATTTTTTTATTATAAATACACATTTTAAAAAGAGTGCAATATTCCCTTTTGCTTCAGTCAGAGGGCACTTTTCTTGATTGCCATGACTTTTCAGAGTGGCTTGGCAACTACATCAGGCAATTCCATTAGGACACTGGGATGCATCTCACTGGGTCCTATGGACTTGTGTATGTTCAGGTCTCCCCCATGGTCTTGAACCTGATCAGCTCTTACACTGGGAATTACTTCAATTCCCCAGTTCCTGTCTTGAGATTCAGGGAATTGAGAGAGGTGGGAACAGTGATTACTAATGAACACTGAGGCAAACAAAATTATTGAGTACTTCACATTTTCTTTAATCTTCCATTTCTGACCAACATGCCTATAAGAAGCCATTTTTCCTATTCTTTGTATCTCCCTTGTCAAATTCAGCTCCAACTCTATCTTAGCTTTCCTAATCCTGTTCCTCCACAACCAGACAGCACTTCTCTTTTCTTCCCAGGATACCTGTCCCTGATTCCATGTCCAGTGCTTTTCCTTCTTGTGTTTCACTTTGTCCAGGAGGTCTTTACTGAGCCATGCTGGTCTCCTGCAGTCCTTGCCTGAATGCTCACTGGTGGAAGTTGAGACATCTCGGGCTCTAAGAAAAATGTCCTCAAAGATCTGACAGTTCTGTTCCGCTCCTTTTTCCCTGAGTGCAGTTTTCCAGAGGGTCCCATCCTAATTCCTTAAATAACTAAAAGTGGAGGCTTCTAAAATTCAGAGTACTGACTTGAACCTTTCTTTGGCCCATAACCCTTGAGATCATGAATTCCACCAGGGCATGACCACTTCAGCCCAGGCTGCCACTGATGCTGACCTCTCCAGTTAGTTAATCTGTGTCAGTGAGTAACAGGTGCAGTAGCACTTCTCTGTCACCTGGGGTAAGAAAGTATCCTTGATGCTCTCCAGGAGCCTCCTGGACTGCTTACATCTTGCCCAGCTGCTTTTCCAGCAGGTGTCAGGGACTGTCCTGACAAGTCCCTGCAGCTGGATCAGAACCTGCCAGAGTGGTGCTTCCTGCAGGTGGAGTAAGAAGGTTTTGTCAACAGGGTCCCCTCAATTGAGTGGTGGGTAATAAAACACAAACCCTGTGATTTCCTTTATTGGCTTGGCCTCTGATTTTCAACCACAAGCGCTTGACCTGTTCATCACTGTTTTTCAAAGACAGATTTGTGCAATCAAGTCCACAGAGAGGGCAAATTGCCTGCTCCTCCTTCCTTGCCTGTCCCTTCTGACCAGTTTTTAACTATCAGTTGGAGTGCTCCAGTCATGTGATTGTGTCCCACCAAATTTCAGTGTTTGTGATTGGATCATAGCTTTCCATTTGCACAGTCACTTCTAGCTCCTTCTGCTCGTTACTTATGCTACATGCTGTTTCATAGATTTGATGTATTTTAAGGACAGAATGATGACTAATTGATAAATTAATTACTTGGACATAATTGGAAATAGTTCAAAACTCAGTTCAGTGAGAATTTTTAGCTTTGAGCAGTTAAATTTGGATCTTTAGTACTTTCAACTAATTTTTTCCTGTTGTTTCCCTCACTTAAAGTTTTCTTCCACAAGGCATTTGTGTGATGATCCTTGGAACATTACTGTGAGACCTGTCCCCTGAAGGGAAGACGGTCCAGTTCGGGTTATAAGCTTGAGAACTTGTTTTCATGAACAGATACTGGTTTTCCTTTAGGAAGCTGACTGCTATTTGAAGTAATATTTGTAAGGAGCTGCTGAACAAAGTTGTAAGTTGATTTGCACAGCAAATTCTGGGGATTTAAAGTAACTGAAGTTAATGTTCATTTTAAAGAGAAAAAATGATGGCTGAGCTGCTGCCTGGGGTTACTTTTTTTTTTCCTATTAGCTGAAGTAGCTCTCTGTGAGCTTTCTATATATGCAGTTTCCAAGAAAAAGGATAAGGTAGCAGTTTTAGATAAAGTTTTAAATGGCATAGTCTTTTAGAGACTTGTGATTTGTCCTGCCTTTTTTTGCTGTGCAGCTTTTTAAACATTTAATTTATTTCATGCTGCTGTTTTGTTTGGGATCCCTCTGTTACCAGGAGAAAGTATGGTCTATTAGACAGCCGCTACAGCTTGCACTAGAGTTGAGTCTCTTAAATGCCCCAAATGACAGACAACACCGTTTTGTTTCTGGACAGGTGGCATACTTTCCCTGTACATGTAGTGATGTGAGATCATTTGCTAGGCATCCAGCATGCTTAACCGTGTGGTCTTCAGGAATGGCTGTGTGTTGTTTTCATTACCAGCAAGCATTACATCTGTCTTGTCAGCTCTGAACTTAAGCAGCTTACTTATTCCTTGCACCTTATCACAGCAGGGCACTTGGCAAGCTGAGAGACTATACTGTCCAAGTCTGACAAATACAAATCTTAAAGCAATGTCAACATCATAAGGATGGCACTGCAGCCTACATCATCTTCCAATTTGTCCAGTAGCCTATATTTTACAGAGTGACACTATGACAGAAAATTCTCTTGGTGGAGAGTCAGTGTTACTATCTGCTTTTTTCAGCAGAGAAGGAAGGGGCTGTGTCAGAAGGTTTCATAACAAAATCATACATAGATTGTCATGGAGCTCATAAAATGAGTAATGAGTATGTTAACTTCATAGTTCAGAAAATTTAACTTTACAAAACTGGGCAGATACAAGGGCATATGAACACAAGTGGAGGCTGCAGAAAATATCCTGTATTTGAAAAATTATATATGCCTCTGCTTTTTTCATATCAGAGCAATAGTAGGAGACATGTTCTTGAGTAAGTTTACATCAGCTTGACTGTAAATAAAGAAGCCATTGCAAATACAAACTTTGTTTTACAGACCTTCTTATCCTGAGGAAGAGATAATATATAGGAACCTTAGTCTTTAGCCTGGTGTCTCATGTTTGTCCTGCCCTTAATAGGAAGGTAGCCATTTACATTATCTTTCGATGTTAAGGCAACATATTCTGTACAGAAATGATGGCTGGAGAAAGAGAGTGAAAAATACAGCAGAAAAATTCATGTTACCTAATACTGTATGATATTCAGCTAACCATCTGGTCTGTAGCTCTTTGGTTTTCTTCTAAAGTGTTAAAAATAAATTCCTTGATGATAGAGGAATTGCAGTCTTGCGGTAGGGCAGCACTTACATGGTTTTGGAGAAATTCCAGATCTCTGACTAAGAAGGCTTGACTTACATCGCAGATGTCCTTTTGGTTGTGAAACCTTTTGCTTTATGACCGTCATGGAAGAGTATTTCTATCCTTACAAGAGATGTTTGCTTTTTATAACTGATACTTGCTGGCTGGGTAATTTTGCTGCTATAACACAGTTTGCAGTGTAGACTTAGCATATTCAGAACTGCCGATAATGGCTGGGCACTTTCCAGTTCAACATAGTTTCAAGACCCCCCATCTATCTGAAAAACACTGTGGTCACTATGAAAGCTGCCTTTGACGTAACTGTCATGTCTCTTTTTCCCTTAGGAATCTTCTGTTTGCAGTAATCCCATCTAGTTCTTTAACTAGTCATGGTAAAAATTATCTCATTTTAGCAAGTAGAAATCAGATAGCTTTTAAATAGAAATTGAGAATTTGCAGCTCTCTCCTGGCTGGGATTTGTTAGGTAAGTGGAAAATGTAGGAGATGAAGGTTTGCAGAATGTGTCTACCATTCCTTCCAGAATCACAGAATTATTTAGGTTAAAAAAAACCTTCTGAAATAATCGAGTCCAACCCTTGACCAAACACCACCTTGTCAATGAGACTATGGCACTGAGTGCCACATCCAGTCTTTCCTTAAACGCCTCCAGGGATTGTAACTCCACCACTTCCCTGGCTTGTACGTTCCAATGTGTAACGCATTACCATGAAAGAATTTCTCCTGTTCAACCTGAACCTCCCCTGGAGCAGCTTGAGGCTGTGTCATCTTGTGCTGTTGCTAGTTATGTGGGAGAAAAGGCTTACCCTCACTTGACTACAGCCTTCTTTCAGGGAGTTGTAGAGAATCATGAGATGACCCCTGAGCCTCCTTTCCTCCAGGCTAAACAATATCGCCTCCCTCAGCCACTCCTCATAGGACTTACTCTCTAGATACTTCACCAGCTTTGTTCTGGACTTGCTCCAGCTTCTCAATGTCTTTATTGAAGTGATATCTTTCTTAATACAGGAGACTACAGTTTAGTTTTTTGGGTGCTGTCTTTCAGTCTGTTTGGGTGATTTCCTTGTTTATACAGCTGAGTAATTGTGACTAGCATACAAACAGGTGTCAGAGGAGTACTTGCTGACCAAATATTTGTATAATTCAGAGCTTTGTTCTGTCCTAGACAGCTTTTTGTAAATTACAAACTTTTATTCCAGTATTCCAGATATACGTGACTCAGCCCTTTTTTGTCTTGATTTTCGAAATAAGCGGAACGAAATGAAGGCATAGAGATTATGAGAGTAGGTAAGCAACATGGACGTAAGGGAGATATTATAGATGTTTATCTCTTGCTATCAGATTACTTAAAAAGAGGAAAATTAAGATCAAAATCCTTGTCAACCTGAGCGTGATGAAATGGTTAGTGAGCAGTCAGTGGGATGGGATTATGGATGAGACTTGGTAGACTTTCAATATATCTGATATGTGTGAAAGGTGAGCTGATGTTGCAAGCTGATTTTCTTCTTGTTTTAGATCAGAAGGCAGGGACTGACCTATCACTCAATAGAGAATCTTGAACTGTAGAGCACTTTGTAAGGAAAGCAGCCAATGGCTAAATATTTTTGACCTTAGTGATTCTTGTTTGAAAGAAAAGAGAGAATTTCAAAGTGCAAATGAACATTGCATCTAAGCTAAAGGAAGAAGATGCATACCATAAACATATTGAGAGGAATGAGTAGAGTCCATGTAGTTCATTTGGGGTGGCCAGATCCATAATTTTTGAATGGTTTAGTTTGTAATTTTTTTTTTTCTTTAATGCAGCAAAATCTGAGCATAAAGTAGCTGTACTAGAAATTGTTTTGTTCTTAAATTATCATCATAACATTTTCAAGTATTACTTAGTTTTGTTAATAGAACTAAATACATGTTAATAAATATCATCTTCGTATATGCAGTAAATTGGATTTTCCACTGTCACTATGAGAACAGTAGTAGAATTGGTAAATTGGGGATCTCATAGGTGATCTTCTTGGCTTGCTTATTTGTCCAGCTGTTCGAAATTAAGACTTACAGAACATTGCGTACTGATCACACCATAAATTCCTTCTTTGTTTTTCATTTCTCAGTAACATTTTTCTTTACTTAGTGCATGTGAGCACCCATTCAACTTAATCTAGGTATATAAAACACAGGTTTTGGATCCTAAAGATTTTACTATGCATTGTATAGATGCCTATATGTTGATGACTGTCAACTGAAAAAACATCAAAGAAACCACCCACTACTTTTGCTCTGCATTTTGTCGCTCTGCTATTGCATAATGATTACCCTCTATGGCATATTACATAGCCATTGCTTTGAAGGTTTCATGGGTTGGTGATGAATTTTGTGTAAATATGGTAACCATTACGTTCCAGGTGGCTCAAAGGTATTGCAAAGACCCTTTCCTTTCATATCAATAAGATGGTTTTATATTAATACTAGGCTAAGTTCTTGCATTACCTTTTGTTTGCATGTAGATCTTTGGTGTAGATCTCTGTCAATCACAGAGCTTCTCAAGTTGTTTCAAAATGATGTAAAGGATACCCACATACTACTTTATCTTTCCTCTGAGGGGTGAAAATTCTGAGGATATTGTTGTATTAATCCTTCCCCTTCCCCTTCCCACCTTGTTTTTATCAACTCAGTCTGGGCAACAAGTTTTGATAGTACATGCTGTTCCTTGAGAGTGGAAAGTGGTTGAAATAGTAGGTGACCCAAACTCTTGAGTGATTAAGTGGTCCTATAAAAAACTTTCTTCTGTGCTAAGAGGTTTATTGTGAAAATTTCCACTATGCATGGGATTATGGATCTGAGCTTAACTGACAGTGCTGACCCTTGGTCAAGGAAGTACTTGGGGTTGAAAAAGCTTAAACTTGTGCAGTTATTCTCTAGGAATGACTTTAAGGAGTGAGGAGTGACCATAATGTACTTTTAGATATGTTTGAGAGCTTACCAACATCTCACCTGATATTTTTTTGATTAATGTTTTTACTGAAAATGGAAACATTTCTTAAGAGCCTGGGATTTTCTTTAGAGCTGTATAGAGGGTTTTATTTTATGAAAAAGCATAGTGCTTCATGGAAATAGGGGATTATTTTTAAAGGAAAGAGAAATATTTAGTTTAAATTAAAACTTGACTTCACTTATTTTTCAGGCTTTTAAAAAAGTTGGAACATCTAGCTTAATTTTAGTTTCTTTTATTTTTTGTGATTAGAAGGTTCATGTCTTTCATTTAGAAATCACCAAAATGACAGTTGTCAGTAGGTGTCACATACGAGATTTTTTTTTTTTTTTTTTTTTTTTTTTTTTTTTTAGTTTTTATGTCACTCATTTTTGTTTCATAGGAACTTCTTGATATTATTTAGATTTCTTAGGTATAGCTTTTCTGCTTTTCTTATAGATTTAAAATTTTCCTGCTTTCCTTACGATTTGATTAGAAGGTCAGATTACGTCACTGCATAATCCTGAGATCCTTCAAAAGAAAAAAGAGGTGATGTTGCTAAATAGAGCAAACAGTTTTATGGATCCACATATTTAACTATGAAGAAGGAATTCACAACTGTGATCAGAACAATTTAATGCAGTGAAATTTTAAGAATGAGGGTTTGAAGAATAAACTATATAAATCAAAGTCTTTTCTAGACTAACCACCGGTGTGAACATAAAAATAAATTAGTATTTTTAAAATCAGAGTAGCAGTATACAGTATTTTCTGCTTTTATTACAGGTGCTGGTGCTGTATTATAGGTGTATACAGTAGGGTTTATTTATTTTGTGGCAAGGTTATAAAGCACAGAATTTTCTATACTGCAATTCCTTGGTAGATTTTTATTCTAAAATAATTAGGAAGGTGAATATATCATTCTCCACAATAGGTTACAGGTTCGGGAAGGTTGGGAATGCACCACTTAAAGCTTTTGGTGAATTATCTGGCTTCTGTACTTAATTTGCAATGAAATCGCTTCTTATCTAAACAGAAAGCTTCAAACTTTTCAAATATCTGCTAAATGGCAAATCTTAAGCAGTGAATTTGAAAGGGAAAGACTCTAGATAACCAAAGTGATAGTTTGGGAGTTTTGTTAAAAAGTCTTAGTACAGAGTTAGATAAACCAATTGCCAAGGCAAGCTTCTCCAGAGCTGACCAGGTCCTCAGTGAAGCAGCAGACCGTGGAACACAGCAAGGTTTTCTGAGGCAGGGGAGTGCCAGAGCATAGAGAGACCCACACGGATCTGGCAGCTCTCAGGAGAGATGCTTACAAGGTCTGGGCATTGCCAGAGGAATTGCAGCCACCTCCATATGTCTATAAAACAGCCTGGGGAGTGTGAGTTAACCAGGGGATGGTGCAGCAGTTAATGCAAAGGGATGCACAGTAATGGTGTTGACATCTTATCAGTTCAAATGGTGAGTTGGTGGTCATCATCCTCTAGGAGGTGTCATCCACCTGGCAGAAGTTATGTCTTCTGCAGAACTGATGTGGCAACCCAGAGTAAGTTCCCAAGAAAACATGCAGCTGTTCAGATCTCAGGGTGCAGAACATGTGTTGCATTAAGAGTAATGCAAATTCTTCTGTTGTGTTAAATTTGGCAGAAAATAAACTCCCTTGCATTATAGCTGTTCCTCTGGTATCAGAGGGATTGGGAGCTGCTAGGCTTAGATACTAAGTGATGGCAAATTAAACACTAAGCAGCAGAAATGGAGAGCCAAGTGACACTGTAAGTCTGGTTGGGTTCAATGAGAACTACCATGATTATGGATTTACAAGCAGTGTGATACACTGTACACCTGGTTGCGACCAATGAACTCGTGTGGACTTAGAAGTGTGGTCACGTTCAGTAACTCATATGGCCAGGTGCAAAATAGTGTTGTTTACTGAGCAGCAGAAATGCAGGTTCTTACTGGATTGACGGTGATATATACACTGTCTGCAGAATGACACATGAATACCTAAAATATGAATAATAGAGCCAACAACAAATACATTACATTTTGAGATGACTGTATATTGCTAAAAGTATGATGACAGACATAAGCTTGCTTTCTGAATTTCCTGAAGAAGCACTCAGTAGAGCTGATTATTTGAGCCTTACCCAACAGGCATCCCTATGGGGGAGGAGATAGGTATAGCCTGTTGATCATCCCAAAATACAAAGGTGGAATCTCCTGTCATCCATCTCCACTTATGCTACACTTAAAATGGGTTTTTCTGAGGGAGGAGAAGGGAAAGTTACAGTTGTAATTTCATGTTTGGTGGAGTTTGATTGATTTTAGGTATTAACATATGTGAAGGTGTGTGAAGTAATATGTGTTTTGGAATTAGAGAAACACAGAAACACAGAAGGGGTCAGGTTGGAAGGGACCCAGTGCTCAGGCACATTACAGAGGATTGCTCCAGACAGTTCATTTAATAACAGGCCCAGCAGTTAGCAATGGGCCCACTTTATCCTTTGTTTTCCTTTTGTAGTTGATGTATTTGAAGAATCCACTTTTGTTGTCCTTGACATCCTTGTCCAGATTTAATTCCACATAGGCCTTTGTTTTTCTTGTCTCATTTCTACTTACTCTGACAACCTCTCTATATTAATTCTGTGACCTGACCTTGCTTCCAGCTCCTGTGTATTTCCTGCTTACTGTTGAGTAATGACAGAAGTTCTTTATTTATCCATCAGGTCTTTTTTCCCTTTTGCCTGATTTCTTGCTCATTTGGAAGCATTGTTCTTGAGCCTGCAGGAAGTGATCCTTGAATATCAACCAACTCTCTTCAGCCCCTTTACCCTGCAGAGTCTGTGGAATTCTTCCAAGAAGATTCCTGAAGAAGCTAAAGCTAGCTCTCCCGAACTCTGTGGTTGTAAACTTACTTGCTGCCCTGCTTTCTCCTCATCCAGTACTGAATTCCACACTCTCGTGGTCACAGCTCCAGCAAGGCCTTCNGTGACCTGACCTTGCTTCCAGCTCCTGTGTATTTCCTGCTTACTGTTGAGTAATGACAGAAGTTCTTTATTTATCCATCAGGTCTTTTTTCCCTTTTGCCTGATTTCTTGCTCATTTGGAAGCATTGTTCTTGAGCCTGCAGGAAGTGATCCTTGAATATCAACCAACTCTCTTCAGCCCCTTTACCCTGCAGAGTCTGTGGAATTCTTCCAAGAAGATTCCTGAAGAAGCTAAAGCTAGCTCTCCCGAACTCTGTGGTTGTAAACTTACTTGCTGCCCTGCTTTCTCCTCATCCAGTACTGAATTCCACACTCTCGTGGTCACAGCTCCAGCAAGGCCTTCCCTGTTTGTTAGTATCAGTTGAGCAGCACACGCATTACCATGTCAGGAAATTGTCATCTGTGCTTTCCAGGAACCTCCTGGGCTGTTTGTGTTTCACTGTGCTGGTTCTGCAGCAGATGTCAGGGGAGTTGAAGTCCCCCAGAAGAACCAGGGCCTATGATTTTGAGGCTGCTTCATGCTGCCTATAGATGGCCTCATTCATTTCCTCCTCCTTCTCAAGACAGCCTGTAGCACAAAGTTTATGTAGAGTTAATGACACAAAGTTCAGCTTTCAGTCAGTATTTTGGATCATTTCTCTGTCTTAGTTCTCAAAAGAACTGCATTGTTTTCAACAGAGTATGTCTACTCTTCCATGTCATGCCATCCTTTGTTGTGTGTCTCTCTTGGAGAGGTACATCAAGCTACTTTGGTGTTGTGGCTCCTAAGGTTGTCCCTGGTGAACTATAGCAAATACATGCACTCCTTTGTGCTGAACTTTTTCAGTATTTTCCCTGGAGCATTGCAGGGCCTTTGTTCACTAAGAAGCTGGCAGTAGTGAGAACTGTGGTGTGAGGTGTGACCAAGCACTTATCTGTGCAGTCTGGTGTCAGAGTTTTGGGAGGAAGTAAAAAGGTTAAGGAGCATTAGGGAGAGTTTCTGAGACAGAAACTCGGAAAGCCACCAGAAAAAACTAGAAGATCAAGGGGATCCTATATCCTCCAACTACCAGGCAGGAGGCAGTAACTTAAAAGAGTTAATGGAGGCAAGCGTGTGGATGGGATGGCAGGCAACCATTGCCCACCTTGCCCTTCCAGATGCCTTAGTCCCTGGGTACAAGGCTCTAGGTGTGAAAACTCATCAGTTGATGATGAGGATGATGGTCTGTCTGTACCAGTGGTGTTTCCAAGGTCAGAAAGGCCTACACCTCATATCAAGACCACCTTCAAGAGGAAGAAATGTATCTCATCTCAAAAGCTGTGGTGTTAGTCTATTAGATATGATGGGGCAAAAGAGTGAAATCTTTTTGGAAATCTGCTTTATGTGAAGTATTTTCTGGACAACCTCATCCTTACTAAAAGCAAACATAAAATTTTTAAAAATACTTGTTTCTCTAGCTTTTCTGGAGAATCTGTGGAAATTTTTGTACTCTAAGAACCAGTATTCATGCTTATTTGGGACTGAAGGATATAGAGGGCATTGCTTCTTTAGAGCAAGAGTAGTGTTATAGGAGGTATAATCTGTACATGCAGAGTGAAATTAAAAATGAGCACTTACTAGTACTCTAAGAGAGAAGTTAGTTAGGTTTGTATTATAAATGAAATATCTCAAGCAAATGACTTAAAAAGGAATAAAAAGGGACTGAAAATTGTACCATACGTGACACATATGCACTACATTCTGTTTAATTCAATACTGGGTGTTTGATTTAACAATGATAGTAAAATGACTAAAATATACTAGTAAATGAAATTCCTTTCTTTCTACATCTCTCTCACTCTCTTGAAAGCTGGTATAATTATGCTATTGTATCTTCAGACTGAATAGAAAGCTAATCTGCTAATTAATTCAATCAGTGATTCATATATATCCATCTATGTATAAATTGTCATTATTATTCTAATAAAGGGAGATTGCTGTTTTCAGCAACTTCTGTTTTGCACAGTAATGTTTTCCCAGATTCATAAAATTCTTACAGTCCCTCAAATTCACTGGTAAAAAAGGGAGACCCATCTATGTATAACATTTAAATGTAAAACATTTAGTAAAAAAAAATCAATGAAGAAAACAGAGATTTCCTGTTGGTCTGCAGGAGAATCTCAAAAAAGGTGGATATCTGGTATGCCCTGACTAGACTGCTCTACAGCTCTGTTTCTGTTGCCTATTGCTGCTTTGCTATAATCACTTGACCCACTGAGGACAGGGTCTATTCAAAATTTCTGTCTTAGTGCTTAAGCAATCCAAAATATGTCATACTTTGAAACTGACACATGCAGTGAAGTAAACTGTGATGCCAAACAGCAGTCACATTCACATTATTACACTGACATAATATCTCTTTAGATATGTAAAAGACAGTTACTGTAGAGACTGTCACTGGAGAGGTATGCAGTTTTTATGTGTTTGAGCTGTCTGTGCAGCTCTAAGATATCTTCAAAACCTTCATGACAATAAGTATAATTTGCTTGAATAATAGCTGTGTTGCATTTGCTTGGAATTAAGAGAATAATTCGTAAGAATTGCATGCCTTTTGTCCAGAAGACAAAACTATCTTTAATGATGTAAATCAATACCAGATGCAGCTGGAATACAAATGAAAACCTGGCAGTCCTTCTCCGCCAGCCAGGAAATAGAATGAGATGTGTAATAAAGCTTTACAAGAGTTGTTACAGAATGGTTCTAAACCGATTTTCCATTTTTTAATTAATCTGCATGCTAATGCTAAAATATTTGATTTTTTTCTTCTGTTGTGTAAAACCCTTAATTTGAACATCCCTATACATTTTTGGTTTTGCCATTGAATCGAATGTGCAATCTGCAGAGATTATGCAGAAGAATATTTAAGCTTCAAGAATTTGTGCAACCTATCGCACTGAATTATGAAGGAAATCTATTATAATTTTTGTTATAATTTTTGTTATAATTTTTGTACTTCAGACTTCATAATTCCCCAAGAGAATTACCATGTCATGCAGCTTCAATTAGCAGATGAAGACAAAAAGTGTAATTGCCTTCTGTAAATCTGAGACTGCTGACTTATGACTTCCTTGAAACTCAGATGATGGATTTGCAGAACATTATTTATTTTTTCTAAAATATATCTAGTGATCAGTGACAGGACCCAAGGGAATGGCATCAAGCTGGGGAGTCTTAGGTTGCATATTAGGAAAAGGTTCTTCACCTAGTGGGTGTTTGGGTACTGGAAGAGCTCCCCAGGGAAGAGGTCATACCACCAGCCTGACAGAGCTTAAAAAGTGTTTGGACAATGTGCTCAGGCACATGGAGTTATTCTTGGACTGTCTTTCACAGGGCGAGGAGCTGGATTGAATGATCCTGAAGGGACCCTTCCAATTCAGAATATTCTCTGATTCTGTGACATATTTTTGACTTAGTAAGAAAAATAAGATTTGCTGATAGTTCTCATTTTCAAATAAAACATTCAGCTTGAAGCAAACTGCATTTCCTGCAATGCACCAGAACTTTAGTAATGATCACAGAACTGTGTTTCATACTCAATTACTATAATGTAATCCATGGAATTGCATTATTTGTACAGTCTTATCACTTTTATGTAATTGTTAATTGTTTATATTTGAAAAGTAACCCCAAAAATAGAAGGAAAAGTAGGAGGAGAAAATAGTTTCAAATAAGAAAGAGAAAACATACCATGAGTAAAACACGGAGCATATATCAATATTGGTATTACTGGAAACATTGTCAATTATCACAGAGCATTTACATCCAAAATGCTAGACAAAGTATATACTGTAACATTGTTCTGTGAGCATTACCGCAGTTTTTCTTTGGAAGATATTTTGAAGGAATGTTTTTTTACTAACAATTTGACTCACATCAGCTAGGAATAACCTTTTCAAATTTTGACCTCAAGAGAGATCCATTTCTTAGTTTTCAGGCATCTTTATGATGAGCATACCAGACATGCCACCCTGGAAGCTCAAAATACTAAAAAGCTATTTTGATGTGAAAAAGATGCTAAAAGACCTTTGCCACAATCATATTTCCTCTATAAAGTGTAAAAGCTTGGATGAGCACTACCATTAAAAATTCCATATATTGAAGAATAAAGTTTAGATGTTCTCTAAGAAAAGCTTCATTGCTGTGTCCTGGGGGGAAGCATAATGGAAAAGTTACTAATTTAAATGTCTATAAATTTCTTATACGGTTGGTATTATAGCACAAATAAGTACTTCAGCCAAAATGACACAAGGGCAGCAGAAAACCTCATGCCACAGAGCCAGAAGTCTTGCAGAACTAAGTTACCACGACTCATGTCCCATAATGCTGACACTCATAGCTGGATCATGGAGTGTACAAGTTCTTAGTCAATTCCTGAGTATACAGCATAATTGTAACATCTGTTACAATGTTGAATGTTGCCTGTCCATGTTTTTGTAGCTTTTTAAAGATGAATGCTTTCAATATTGATTTTGGTTACCCCATTTCAGTATGTCTTTTTCATGATTTTCAATAGCATCATATGAATGTAATCTGTATTTTATCCATGGCACCTTTTTTGTCTTCAGATTGTTTATTTTGTTTTTTTTTTTTCAGAGTTACTCATTCTCTGATTCTTTATACAGATAGTAAAAATGTTCTATCTAAAACCTGTAGGAGCCTTGATCTTTGAAACAGTAGCATTTAGCACTTGAGAGATCATGAACCCCTTAACATATGGTTTATATTCCATTCACGTGCTTACTCAATTTTTATTGTGCTGTTATTCCTTACACTTGCTGCTGAGCTTTTTTTCCAAAAGTATCCATAAAGAAAATCTTCCTTTATTTTAAGAAGCTTTTGAATTTCATATTTGTGATAAGAAAATAAAAAGGGAGATGGTTTTTTCAAGCCATCAAATACATCCAATCCTCTAAAAAGAGATTATAAATATTAATGGATACATTTTGCATTTGTTCTTTATCACAGTGTTATTGAAAATATTGCTACCTTCTAGTTCTGTAACAGTGTGCTAATTAGGAACTTAGGTATGAAGTCAAAATCACTAGTTATCACTAGTAATAAAAATGATCCTGTTTAATAAATACGAGATCTCTTAAGGCACACGCATTTCATGTCCTATGAGGTGCCACAATAGCATGATTTCAGAATAGAATTAAGATAGTGTTTTTAAAGGTAGCACAGTGAGAAAATTTGATTTCCTTAAGAATTATCTTTTATAGAATCTAAACATATTTCATACATTTTATAATGATAAAGCAGAAAAAATAGTTTTAGCCTATTGCACCAATTCTTAGAAATAGCTTTGCTGCTATCTCACCATGCAAACATGAAAAAGAAACTAAAGTTATGTGGGGCACAGTGGTACAAAAGTCTGCTTTCCTGAAATTCATGTTAAAAATCATTAGCACTTTAAATCAATGAAGAGCCAGTTTTGAATAACCTTCCTTCCTTCTCAAAGTGCACTACATTCAAATAGGGGAGTAATTTGCATTATACCAGAGATCTCTTATGTCAGTATCATCTTATGTTGTGTCTAATATTTAATGCTTCTCACAAGATGTAACTTACAGTAGCTATATCTTTCATATTTTGGAGGGAAGAAAAAGAGAAGTAGGGGAATCGATGTGAAAGCAGGAAGGAAGTTGTGATGGAATAGCTTGTCATAGGTTGGGAAATAAGACCTCAGCAACAATTATACCAAACCAGCTTTACAATTATTTTCTCTGTAACTCTGCCCCAGCCATGGAGAGGTGTAGTTTCTTGGTCCTTTCCTCCTCAGGTGGTAAACCTGAGGTGTTAGCTTGGTCTGCTGTGTGCCTGCTTGCTGGAGGGAGGAGATGTACTATCCATAGCTGTGCTGAAGTGTGTACAGCCCTCAAATGCAACTTAGAAACTCACTCAGTTATAGAAGTGGGATGATGATTCCCTACCTTAGCCAGTTATCTTCCTTGGTTTTGCCTGACCAAGCTACATGCTACAGCAAATCAATGGGTAGGAGTAATTTAATACTTTCTCCTTACTGATACACTAAGAGTTGTGAAAAGATAAGAGCCTTTCTCTTTCAACCATTGCTCCTTGAAATGCTCCACATTTCTTTGTACCTGTATGATTATATAGCTACTAGGTATGTGGGTGGACTTGTTGGTTGCCTCTAATTTCTAAGACATTTATCTTTGCACAGCACAGCTGAGGGATTTCTAGATTACTGCTCATAATTTCACAGAATCACAGAATCACTTGTTTGGAAGAGACCTCCAAGATCATCAAGTCCAACCCATGCCCTAACACCCCAACTAAACCATGGCACCGAGTGCCACATTCAGTCTTTTCTTAAACACATCCAGAAGTGGTGAATCCACCACCTCCCCAGGCAGACCATTCCAATACTTAATCATCCTTTTGTAAAAAACTTTTTCCTGACATCCAGCCTGTATTACCGTTGGTGCAGCTTAAGACTGTGTCCTCTCATTCTGCCAGCTGCTGCCTGGAGAAAGAGACCAACCCTCACCTGACTACAGCCACCCTTCAGGGAGTTGTAGAGAGTGATGAGGTCACTTCTGAGTCTCCTTTTCTCCAGGCTAAACAACCCCAGCTCCCTCAGCCATTCCTCACAGGGCTTGTGTTCCCAGCCCCTCACCAGCCTCGTTGCCCCCTCTGGACGTGCTCAAGCGTCTCAAGGTCCTTCCCAAACTGAGGGGCCAGAACTGGACACAGCACTCAAGGTGTGGCCTCAGCAGTGCCGAGCACAGGGGAAGAATGACCTCCCTGCTCCTGCTGGCCACACTGTTCCTGATACAGGCCAGGATGCCATTGGCCTTCTTGGCCACCAGGGCACACTGCTGGCTCATGTTCAGCTGGCTGTTGACCAGTGCCCCCAGGTCCCTTTCTGCCTGGGCACTGTCCAGCCACACTGTCCCCAGCCTGTAACACTGCAGGGGGTTATTGTGGCCAAAATGCAGGACTCGGCACTTGGACTTACTAAACTTCATCTTAATTGGACTCTGTCCATCCATCCAACCATTCCAGGTCTCTCTGCAGAGCCCTCCCACCTTCCAACAGATCCACACACGCTCCCAGCTTAGTGTCATCAGCAGATTTATTAATGAAAGACTCAATACCCTCATCCAAGTCGTCAATAAAAGTATTAAACAGAACTGGCCCCAGCTCAGACCCCTGAGGGACACCAGTGGTCACTGGCCACCAGCTGGATGCAGCACCATTCACCACCACTCTCTGGGCCCAGCCATCCAGCCAGTTCCTAACCCAGCAAAGAGTGCTCCTGTCCATGCCATGGGCTGCCAGATTTTCCAGGAGTGTGCTGTGGGAGACAGTGTCAAAGGCCTTGCTGAAGTCCAAATAGACAACATCCACAGCCTTTCCTGCATCCACCAGGCGGGTCACCTGGTCATAAAAGGAGACCGGCATTTCTTTGGGTGTTAATTGCTTTAGCTGAAAATAATTGCATGTAGTGTTCTTTGCAAATAAATCTGTGTTCTTGCATTGTTTTTTATCTGTCCTGACTTCAGCTGGAGCAGAGTTAATTTTCTTTCTAGTAGCTGATGCAGTGCTGTGTTTTGGATTTAGTATGAACATAATGTCGATAGGACTTTTTAGTGTCCCATAGCAGTTGAGGAAGTGCACAAGAAGCTCTGAGGGAGCATGGCCAGAACCAGTGACCTGAGCTGGCCAAAGAGCTATTAACACCATAGAATGTCATGCCCACTATATATAAACTGGGAGAGTTACCTGGAACAGGGCCTGATCGCAGTTTGGGGACAGGTTGAGCATAAGTTAGTGGCTGATGAGAAACTGAAACATCACTTGTTTTTCTTGGGTTTTGTATTTCTCTCTCTCTCCTTTTCATAACCATTGTTATTATTGTTGTTATTATTATCATTAGTATTGTTAGTATCACTGTATTTTACTTTTACTTTGTTTCAATTATTAATTGTTCTTATATGAACCCCATGTGTTTTGCCTTTTTTCTGGTTCTTTCCCCCAGTTCCACTGGGGAGTGGAGAGGAGTGAGCGAATGGCTTCTTGGTGCTTAGTTGCCAGCTAGGGTTAAACCCTGTCAATATATTCCTAAAAGGAGTTTGGAGGAATTGTCTTGATTTCCAGGCTGAGGAACAGTATCAATTCTTACTCCATGATTAGTAGCAGGATGTACTTATGAACACACTAAAGAGAAAGCAATTATTCTAGAAAAAGACTAGAAATATGCATGGCACTGTAAGGTATGTCCCAGATAGCTACTGCCCAACTAATAGTAACAGCACTTACCACATGTTTGTGTAGTTGTAGTAAAACACAACACAAGCTTCATTTCTTTCAATAAATGGAAAGATTTCACAAAGTAGTAAACATCTTTTGAGACAATTATATTCATTTTCTTGGGTGCCGTGAAGTTTTTTCCTGTTCTTGGATGTGCAGAAAAAGAGCATGGTTCAATCTGAAACAGCCATTTTAGTTTTCTAAAGCACTATACAACATGCTACAGAACACATTGACAAGAAGAAGGTTGTCAAAAGATAAAATAGTGCACCTATTTTCTCAGCTGTTAATGAATATTTAGAGTTTTTTGCAGAGATATCTGTGACCTGCTTTTTAAAATTGTTGAAAAGTTCAAAAGCTAATTTTTGGATTTTGTTTTATATTCTAAAAGTAATTCTGATTGTTATGAAGAATTATGTTTAAACTGCTATAACTAAAAGGAGCCTTGAGTTGTCACAGATTGTGTTGAAACCTGAGGAAAGATGTATACTTCCAAACTCAGTGCAGCTACTTAAAATTTGCAGCAAAATTGGATGTGTGATGCCACTCTAACTCCTTTGTTTTATAACGACCTGCATAAACATGGACTATAAGAGGACTTGTAACATCCTCTGTTTAGGCCTGTGTACTAAATAATTGGAAATACAGGATTTAGGGTGAGTTGTTATGTGCATTTTCTCCCTGGAAGCAGCTGTATCATCCTTGTAAAATAAGTTTACATTAATACATTTATATCTTATTGCATTCTGTTTGGGTAAGCTATGTCCATCAATCAGTGAAATCCATCAGTTCCTCTCTGTGGAATTGAATGTGTACAAAATTCATATGTAGAAAAACTGACTGATTTATCAAATGGAGTAACTTTTTAATTCTCCTTTTTGATTTTCAGGGGAGATTTACAGGGACATTTCATGAGTCAAAGTTTGAACATATTTTTCTGGGAAAAAAATAGAAAGTGTGAGGAAAAAAGTATGAAATTTTTATTCATTAATGAAGGCACGATATTAAAAGAGACATCAAAACACGATAGACACTTAAAATATTCTGAGCTCTGCCAAAGCAAAAGTAGCCTGTTCCTTTTATTTCAGTATCTTTTCAAAGCATTCTGTTTTCATGAAAAGTTGTTTTGCTGGAAATTCACTGTGGCAGAAAACAGCATTATGCATTTGAGCAGATGCACTTGCTCACTGCATTAAGGATGGACACCTGGGGTCTTGCATTAGACTTGCAGAGAATTTGAAAATACTGCAGATTAAAACAGATAGGTAGAAAGTAGGTGAGTGTGCATTTTCAGATTGTCTAATTACAAAATTTTGCCAACATGAGTAGGTGACTCTTTACATTCTCTGGAGTTACTCTTTAAAACTTAAGAGATTCTTTTTGTTTCAATGCACGGCTCTGGAGGGACATGAAAATGGAATTTTTGCCTTAGAGGTCTTCCTGAAGACCTCTGGGGTCTGTACTGCTGGTAACTAGTATCTGTAAGGTACGTGTCTTAGTTATCCATTTTCATCTGTTTGTTTTGATCTTATCTTTCAGTATCTTTTACTTTGTCCTAGCTTTTAGCACAGGTCAGTTATTCTTTACCATACTTGTCATATTAATCATCAGTTATGATGTTTCTGCATATTGACAAGTGCTTGAAAATAGTAATTATGGTTGCTTTTTTTTGAAGCTCCACACTTCAAACAAGCTTTCTGTGTGGGTTTTTTTTAGATAATTTGTCCTGCTATGTGGTTTAAAGCATGCACTGTGGCAAAATCAAGTGTCTCTGGTTGTACGTGGTTGTTACATGAAGGCCTGATTATTTTGCCTTACACATTAATAGTAAGTGCTATGGCAGTGTCAGTATGAGCAGAAAAGACCTCATGAAGTCTTGTCATTTAAATAATCTATGTTGTGGTCAGCAGTCTGCCCTGATTAAGATCTTTCTGTCATCTTTCTGCCAAACTCAAGTGTCCTGGGTCAGGTTTCAGATGTGTTAATTTATTGAAAAACTCACATTGGAAAAGTCATGAGGCAATGCAGATTCACGATGTCATGTTTCAAGAGTCACAGTTCACATGCCTGCTCTAACACTTGCCGCACTGCTAAAAATATCGAGGTGGGGTACATGTACTGCTTTCTTTGCTTGAATCAGTCAGCACCTAAGAACTTTCTAAGTTGCATTTAGGGACCTCTCTTCTGCCTGCTGTATCTTCCAAAAGTATTTAGTAAAACGTGTCTTTTCTTGAACAAATACTCCTCTCTTAGCAAGTGAACAGTCTGATTCCATTGCAATAAATATGTGCGAGTGTTAAACTAAGTATGAAGAGTTTTAATTGTAATTTCATAATGAGTGATAACTTAGTGGTATGTAATTCCATGCATTTTCTTCCTCATGCAGCTTGTAAAAATAGAGAATAAAACCCCCCAAAAGTATTTGAATTCTATAGTGCTCATTACTTCTGGTATTTGTTTGTTTGTTTTTTCAGTGAGAAATTATTATGTCTTAATTTCTGCTGTAAAAGTTTTATGCAGTTGTACTGGATGTATTTGCTACATGTTAGTTTTTTCTCACGTTTGCCGAATTAAAAAATCCAGAAAAATTAATGTGGAAAAGTTGTACCTAATCATGGACAAGCTGTATCATTTGTCTCCAGCAAGGAGAGGGAGCAGAAATAATGCCCAGCTAATGCAAGATGAATCATATTTGTTCTAAACTCGACATCTCTACAGTATTGAAATTTAAATGGCTTTAATGAGACCACTGAAATACATACTGTCATGTTTTACTAGTGGGAACCACAATAAGCACATTATTACCCTTTTTGAGTCACTGTCCTTGGTTTTTTTGTTTTTGTTTTTTTCTGAAACCCACAGGGCATGGAAAGACTATTAGAATTATGAACAATCTTGACCGTACATAGAAATTACCTAAACACTGAGAACAGACTTTATTGAATTGTACTGAACTTTGCATAAACATGGAACACACATACCTCTCTCCACCTCCAATATTTTCTAATTATTAACTGTTTATTGTACTAGGCAGGATTTTATTACTTGCTTTTGGTTACTATATGGTATATCAATTTAAGTGAGAGAACTTGATTAGATATTTACCACTACTTTAGTAGTCTTGGTAGTCACTGAATATTGAGCTTCAATACACTGTATTTTCATACATCCTATTATGTATTCTGCCATCTTTTGGGGGGCTCGGGGGTGTTTCAGGAAAGAATAGAAAATGTGAAAAGTGCAGCTGAAGACAAAGAAGCTGCTCAAACTGTTAATTTTTACATAGAGTAGATACAAGATTGTTGCACATACGCAGTCATATTTCTTTTACTTTTTATTGACAATTGAGAGGGCCACATTGCTTATTTAAAATATGGTCATGTACCATTGAAAAATACCACACATTTTGAGTTTAAAAGTTCCTAGAAGATTTACTTAGGTCTTCACTTTTTCTTCAACTTATACTTTGAGGTTTTTGTGTCTCTTATAAAGTACTAAGGTCATTCAGTCAAAAGAAGATGATTATTATAATTTCTCATGTTGCTGTTGATAGTTGATAGAAAAGTAATGTTGAGAGAGGAACTTCAATGAAAACCAAGATCTTCTCAAGTTTGAAAGGTCTTGGCTCTGTGCTTATAGAGTGAAACAGGTTCAGGTTGAGATGACCTCAAGCAGTGAAAACAGTAAGTGACAGATAAAAATTAGCTAGGAAACAACTCTGAAAATGGTACAGGGATTCATGACTGTGAATGAGCTCTTTCAGAAGTATATTAAACAAAATGAAAGAAGCTAAGAAATGTCTGGAGCTCATTTGCAAACCAGTTTGTAAACTGTCAGTTCAGTGTACAAAGTGTACTGTAGTAAATATATGTAAATAGACATGAAAGTGCACAGTTTCTATTGTCTGTCTCAGTGCAATAAAACAAAACTAATCAAACTGATACAGACTAGTCTTAAAATTGCCTAGAGTGGTTCATGATAGTTCATATAGTCTTGATTTATGGCACTGGAAATGCCATGCTAGCCATGGTAGTGGAGATTTCCAAGAAACTTTAACTGTTTTTTTATAACTTATCACCAGGATCCCAGACTGCATTTTCTAGAACAAAAAACAAAATCTCAATGATTTTGTTCAAAACAGATGTTTGCCTGATTGCTGATAACTAAACTCATCTCCACTTAATAGTCATTAATTTTCAGCTCTAGATCGCACGATTCTTTATATCCAGTATCTCCAGGGCAAAGGGATGTTGAGGAAATTGACAAGAGTTTCCACTTTTATTGAACATTAACATAAAGAAATATAGGACTGCTGTTTTAAAGAATGAATGATGATAAATACAATAATTTTTTTTTAAGTTTCACATTTGGAGAAAGCAGCTTTACTTTTTAATTGGTTATATTCTTTGCCTTTTTCTGACTTAGTGATAAATATCTCTGAGTACTTAGTGTGATTTTCTGCTAACTTCTACTATGTTTCTCTGGACAAACTTCCTTGAAACTTAAAAACTGGCTGTTAATCATAAATTTAAAAATATGAGTAAAGTAATGAGATAAAATGAGAGAAATCAAAAAACCCCACAGTATTTCAGAGTGAAGCAGTGATAGCAATAAAGCACAGACTTTGAATCCTAAATATAACAAAGATCCTGTATCCTTTTCCTTTTTCAGCTTTTGTTTGTTCTTCTAGAAATAGTTCTGTAAAAGTTTAAACCCAAATTTTTAAAAGCGTGATTAACAAATGTGACCTCCTCGCTGTTGAACATGCTATTTTTAGATGAAGTGAAAAATGAAAAGTGAAGTATTGTTACAGACATTTATGTCAACCCCATCAGCAGGGAGTGGGCAAACACCAGTTTTATCATCTACAGACTTGACTGATCTACAGAACTTCAAAGAAATCAGTTTTGCTTCCAGAGATCTTTGTCTTTTCTGTGGTATACAGATGCTCAGTGTTGCCTCCTGTGTGATCTCAGGCTACAGTGAACTCTCTCAGAAGTGAGTCCTAAGGGTCCTCTGAGACACTGTTCTGAGGGTGCTGAGCCAAGTACACGCTATATGAACGTTTATGCCATGTGTGCCCCCACCCCCATCACAGGGGTATATTAGTCTGTGTTGGTTTTGCATGACTTAATTTTTGATGATGAGAGAAGAAGCCAGCCACGGAAGTGATTTTTTAGTGGCAAGCTGCTAGAAGCTTCCTCTGTGCCTGGCAAAACACAGTTGTGGGCTGGCTTTGAAAACAGACATGCTGCTAAGCTAATTAGAGAAGTTAGTAATGCCTCTGTGATGACATATTTAAGAAAGGAAAAGATATATGCAACTCTTTTACCCCTTTCAAGGGGTGGGGAGGGAGCCGCCAGGGGGCCATCCTGGCACAGCCGCTGGGGGTCTGTCCCGGCGTGGCTGCCGGGGGCCATCGCGGCACTGGGGCTGGGAGCGGCCACGCCATCTCTATGGTTTGCAGCGAACTTTGCCTGTTAGCCACTTTTAGCTGGCCAAGCTGTGAAGAGAAGGGCAGAAGCAGTGGCAGCAGCTTGTCCTTTTTGGAGCCTGCATGAAGAGAGGCTCTGAATGGAGCCAGAACTGCAGTGGCTAGCACCATGTGGTGCCGGCAGGGGACCACATGGCCAACAGTGAAGAGCATGGCGAGCAATTCTGCGATGCAGAGCCCGGACGGGATCAACCTTTCAGCACTGCAGAACTCTGTAAAAACTTTTCAATTGATAGAACTTGAGAACAAATGAACTTAAGGACAACAATTTTCTCCAGAGTCAGAAAAAAGGAAGAGGTGAAAACAGGCAGGGAGAACACCATGTGAACCATGAGAACACTAAAGTCAGTGAAAAGGAGGGAGGGGGAGGAAAAGGTGCTCTGGGCATCAGAGCTGAGATTCTTCTGCAAGCCATGGTGAGGGCTATAATTGCAACAAACTGTTTACCTGTAATTCATAAAGTGCATGGGAAGATGTAGAGGTCCACTGATCTATCGTGAGAAAGGGTGCTCACCCTGGAGCACGTGGATGCTGAAAAGCTGTAATTTAGTGGGAAACGCAAACAGAGAGAAGACCCTTGCTTCTAGAGACAGAGGACTCTTGCTTCCAAACTAGAACAGCTCATCCTTGAAAGATTACACCCAGTGAAATAATGACCTACACAAACAGATGTGGGAACACTGCTTTGCCCATAGGTGGGACTCACATTGCAGCAGGTTTGGGTGGGACTGCTGCTTGTGCAAATTAGAACCGTATTGGAGAAATTTCACAGAGAACTGTCTCCCATGGGAAGGACCTCTTGACACAACAAAAGAGACTCCTCTCCCTAAGTGAACTGAAGGAAGATTTTTAGAAGTGACAGACTGACTAAAAACCGTGTGTTTTGTCTCCCTGCACTGTCAGTGGGAAGGAAAAAAGTGCTGAGGGGGGCGGGGGAAAAGGTGTTCTAAATGTTTATTTTAGTTCTCATTATCCTTTTTTAATTCTGTTAATAATTCTTTTTATTTATACCTTCTAAGTTTTGAGCCTGTTTTGCCCTTAATGTTCTTTTCTCCTAATCCTTATCTTATCCCATGAGCCTCTTAATTTTTCTTTCCCCCTCTTCTGCTCAACTATAGCAGCGGAGAATGAGTGAATGATTTTTCTGAGGGTGCCTGGCTTCTGGCTAGTGTCAAAGCGTGACATAGTCTTAATGTTGCGCAGACCTGTGGAAACAAGTATATTAATTATTCACAGTTGCACATAAAGTCTGGATATCACGAGTGCCTCCGTATCACAGTATTAGTTGTTCTATACTGTGATACTTCAGGGATACAAATATCCTTATCTTTTTTCTCTGGTCCTGAGTCACTAGGTTGTGTTTAGCAAATTGACAGTGTATGGGGTGAAAACTCCTCTGTGCTGTCTCAGTTCCTGAATAAACATTTAAAATGTTTTTAGGGATCAAACTGAGTATACTGGGTCAATTTGGGGTTATTTAGAAGCTGAAAGAAGTAAGTTGTGCTTTGAAATATTATACATATCTGCTCTAAAAAATTATCAAGTTGCTTAGGCAAATGAATGGCATGTTAAAATCCATGTTGGTTGTTCCAGTCAGACTCTAGTTTATTAAGAGGTTTAGCTGAATTTTGAACAAGTGATAAAATATTTTCTGTGATAGACAAGTTTTCAAAAGTTCACCAATTACTTGGCAGGGCTATGTTTGCAAATTGTTGTTGTATTTCTTTCTGGAAATATCAGCTATTGCTTTTTATATGTCTTCAGATTGAGACATGTAATTCCTTTCTTCACCTGACTTCCGTAATGTATTATGCCATTAAGACACAATGAGGCATCTTTTAGTGGTCCATTAACAAAGGAGTTGGTTGCACTGTGTGGAGAGAAAGAGTATCTTCCAGAAGTCAAAAAGAAGTTTAGAAAATTGGTGTCAAAAGTCAGTCTATATGCTATGTGTTCTTCCTGTTCTGGGATTTTTGAAATATTGTGCTTTCATACTTTTCTACATATTGTTGCTGCTAGCCTTTGGTAGGGAATTTTTAAAATTTTTTTTAAAATTAGATCTGTACTTAGGAGTTTGTTTCCCTGTGAATGAGTCCTGCATTAATGAAAATGTTTGTGATACAAATGCAGAAGGAAAGAAGTTCTCCAGATTGGACAACTGGACCAGTGGACCAGGCTAGTACTTATTAATTTAATGAAGTTCTGTTTGCTGTGGTGAATGGATTATGCTTTTTGGGAAAGAAAAGTATGCAGCCAGATGGCAAAGATGCAAAAACGGGTATTTTAAAATTGAACAAAATAGTTTGCATGCTAAATGGGTCCACTTAGACCAAGTAGATGAGTCAGTAAACACACTGAACAGGTAATTAGCTTATAAAAATTTTCTTTCTGTAATGCAGTCTTATTTGACTGGGCATCACAGTGGAAAAGAGACCAGCTTGCCCTTCAATAACAGTCACTGCTAAATACTCACACTAAACAATCAATTCCATGTCCATCAACGATATGGAGTATTTCCCAGAGCAGGAAATTGTAAAATGAAAAACACTGAAGATAAAGATACAAGGAAAAGTGTAACTTCCTTCAAAACTAATCGCTGCATCTGAAAAGCTAGTTAAAGGACAAGACATATTGCATAAATTACAAATATAAACACTAGACATACATGTTTCTATATGAAGCAAAATTTGAGTTGTGTACAGGAAATAGCAGTACACAATATAATCAAATGTTATCTATAGGTCGTATTCCTCTTGGAAATAACCAAGACACACATTTCTTTTTGTTCAGGTTCTCTTTGAGCTTCATTGTTTCCCTTTTCTATTTACTTTTAGAATGACAAATACATTTGAATGATTTGATACATTCAAATAAATAGGATGCAAAGCCTCTTTATATAAGGAATTAGAATTGATAGTGCAGAAACAGTCAGTAATTGCAGACCTTTGTAGTGTTTGTTCATTATTCGGATATAAAAGAAATATATGTCCGTACATAAATTTCCATGCGCTTCATTATTTGTGTCAAGATTCCCTGTGAGCTTCTCACTGACGTTCGACAAGTACATATCAGGTATTTTTGATTCTCTTAGGGGTTTCATACAGTACTAGGCTGCATTTCTAGGTTTAACCATAGAGTGATCCAAGTTCAAAGCAGGAGGAGGAAACCCATCTTTGTCTAAATTTGTCAGAATCATATTCTTAGGAGGCATTGGGACATTTGTCTGTCCTTTAAGCCATTTCCCTTATAGTGTTTTGGGCTCCAATAGCATCCATGGCAATAAGGCACTGTATTAAATAAATATATATTTAATCTATTGTATTCTTTATCTTGGATGTGTATGGCAGAGTTTCTGAAGCATGTTTGAAAAATATCTATAATCTGAGTCCTTAGGACAAAACAATTTAAATCTTGATGTGTTTGATGCAGTAATAAAACCCAGTGTTGATTCTCGGAAAACTGTGGAGATAAAATCAAAACCAGTTAAAAACATCTGCTAGTTTGGCTGGTGTTGGGGTTTATATTTTCTAATGAACAAAAAATGCATTATGTGTGAAATTTAGCTTAACTGGTAATGATTTATATAAAAAGGTGCTTTCTTTCCCCATTTCCTCCCTTTCCACCTTTCCCCTCTTTCCTATCACTCTATCCCCCTTTTACCTTTACCCTCCTTCTACCTTTTTTCCTTCTTTTCCTCCATCTTTTCACTCAGCTTAACCCCTGCCTTTTCCCCCTTCCCCTCTTCTACCCTTCTCTCTCTCTCTCTCTGTTTCTCTCTTTGCATTTTTTCTATAAACATGAAAAATTCTCCATCTCTTCCCATGTCTGAGCAAGATAAATGAACTAATTTAAAATATTTTCCATGCCTCATCTGTCCACTCCAGAAGCTGTCAATGAGCTTGGATTGGGAGCTTTCATGCCAATAGTCTGCAGTGAGCAGTTGTAATATTTTGAAATAAGAATGTTGTTTCCATGGCAAACTTGGAACGTTTTGCAACTATGCTGACATCCACATACTTTTGGGTTTATGCAAGAAAAATGATACTTTCTTAACCAAAAGGTCATTTGCTTACATGTCCACAATAAAGATGCCATACTGTCCTTTTATTTTTTTTTTAATCTCTTGAGAAAAGTAACAAGAAAAAAAAATAAAGATGGAGGGGGGAAAACTATTTTAAATATAATGCTTCTGCATTTTTTGCCAATAATTATTTTAACCAGTAAGTATATTAACAACTAATATGGTTCAGTAGAGGGAGAACAGTGATTTGTCAAATTTTTATAATGGCTAAATCCTCTAAGGCAAGACTCATCCTCTTCTGCATCTGATTCTTCCAAATACTTAGTGAAGTTGGTACAGAAGGAAACATTTAGAAATAGCTTTTGGTTTCTGAGATACTACAACTGATTCATTTTAGATTTTAGAATTTTTTTATACTTCTTATACTTCATACATTTTAATATGTCTTAAAAAATACACATTTTCTGTACTGCCTTATCACTTTTGTCTGTTCAAATTTTCTGGTTAGGTATAATGTTAACATTAACTCTGCTGAAAAATAGGTTTTTACTTTTGGGTGAAAGCTTCAGAAATAATCTCTTCTTTGTGAGCTATGGGGTCCCTCAAGCTTTTTAGGATGGAAAAGTAAACTTTCTTTGAAGTGCATGTTAAACTCATGTGTGCCTTGACCCCATCCTCAAGCAAAAAAAAACCCAAACAAGAAGAGTGAAAAAAAGAAGCCCATACCAAACAAAAAGTACCCCATACAGCCCTAACTCTGAAATAGCTCTCTATTCCAAGTTTTGACTTTTTTGGTTTTTTATATGCTATGGTTAGTACCTGGAAATGGCACGACTCATATTTGCTCGATTTACTGTAGTGATGACAGGTATTTCATGGCCAGTAACATAAGTACACTAAATGTTTTTACTATCCTAATTTTCTAGTAGTGTATTCTGTCCACAGCAGCTTCCCTTCAACAGAGAACAACTTGACAAGCAGCTGTGGCCTCATTCAGTGTGCTTCACAAGCACAATATTTTCCTTCCCACAGGCAAAGTGCATTCACCTACATAATTGGCCATGACCCCTTCTTGCCCAGAGGACATATACTGAAGTCCATTCCTGTCTTCTAATCTTTTAAGATGCAAAGCAGCAAATTACTGTCATGCTAGTAGGTAGAAGGAATTTTGATATGTGTGTTTTTATTGTCATCAGAGGTTTCTGTTCAAGCCTGACAAGATTCTGGTTTCTGAGCTTTGAAACGTGTGTATCTTAAATTCTGTATGATTGTCTCTTTAGTAATACTGTTTTTTTTGGAGTCTGTATGGAAATACATTTTTAATTTATGGATATTACCATACTGACTCGTCATTTTCAAAAGGAGTGTTTATGACATCGTGGGATTTCTATTTTGATAAAAACTGTGTTTGCATGTCTTCATTTCATAAATTGGTTTTGGGATATTGCTAAGAATATAATCCTTTCAATGCTGCATCTAGGTGGCCTAATTTTAATTGCTATCTTACTAGAATGGCAAATTTCTGTGTGTTTGCATTTGTTTATATGAAGTACCATAATGCTATTATTAAAAAATAAACTATGTAGAAACAGTGCTAATTGCTGTACTATGTATAAATTATGATGTTACTCAGAGTAATACTTTGCATTAAATGGCAACTCATGAAGAATTGGAGTCTGGAATGGCCATACAGGCTCTTAAAGTTCTCTATTCATTGTCTGTTAAAGGCTCTTCTGAGTTGGCAAATTCTAGATGTCTTCTCTAGCTACTTTGTGTACTCATGCTCTATTTTATGGGGAATCTGTCTGCTTTGAAACTGAATAATACAAAGTCTGCCACTGGAATTTAGCTTGATTTGCTTTGAAGGAAAACCAATGGGGATCATGATGGAGAAGTTAAGCATGAATCAACAGTGTGCCCTTGCAGCAGGGGACAGACCACATCTGGGGCACGACTTGTAATAGTGTAGCCATCAGGCCCAGGGTACTGATCTATGCTTCCCTTTTGTTTGACTTTTGTTAAGACAGCACCTGGTCTGCCTTTTATTGACATACGGGAGCAAGTCCAGTGAAAGGTCACTGAGACGGTCAGGTATGGAGCACAGAACGTGTACAGAGAGACTGAAGAAACTGGGTTTGTTCAACCTGGAAAAGAGACACCTTTTTGCAAAGATTTCACTGCTGTTAATACCTGGGTAATCAGAGGATACAGGCAAGAGGGAGAGGGATGCTTGCTGGAGGTGCATGGTGGTAGCTTGAGAGGCAAAGAACACAAATCAGAACATGGTAAATTCCAGTGTTGTGGAAAGAGTTTTTTACTATGAAAGCTGATAGTTGAACAGGTGCCCAGCAAGGCTGAGGGATCTTTGTCTTTGTAGATGTTCAAAAGTCAGTTGGATGGGTCTTATGCAACCTGATTTAGGCCTGCCTTTTAAGTGTTGTTCTACATGAGCTCTGGAGGTCTCCACGAACCTCCTTTATTCTTTGGAATAGAATAGTTTTGCCCTTGTTTTGCGCAGTTGTTTTGTCTCTCTGCCACACACTGGGATTTAGAAGTGTGTGACTGAATGACTAGAGTGCAGAAAAGAACCTGGACTTGACCATTGCCTTAAATTCCAGTAATGCCAATAGGAATCAGCTGGAAAAAGTGCAGTTAAAGTATAATAGTGGGACGCCTGGAGGCTGCAGCAGTGAGGCAGTGAAATGATGCCTCATCACCTTTTCAGCCTAAATGGCATTTCACAGCTTGTCAGGTATTTTAGCCTTTGTGTAAATGGCAAATCTATTCAAACTGGTCTATGCAAATTGGAAGGAAAGTTTTAATAAAAAGGCTTTCTTCCTGAAGAATAAAGAAACAGAGATTCTTTCCAACCTCCTGTATTAGTCTTATTGAAGTTTTGCCCTTCCAATACTAGCATCAATCATTTCTTGTTCATTTCAGGACGCCTGAAAGATGCACTGAACATAGGCACAGTGCTATTTAAAAAAAAAAAGAAAAAAAAGAAAAAAAAAAAAGTCTTTTTAAGCCTGTATGTTTGTTATGGTACAATCTGGAGGATGAAAAGTGAAAATCATGGGGAAAAAAGAAAAAATACCTGCAACAGTTCAAACTTACAGGGGAAGAAGCATTGTCTGGAAAAAAGATTTGTTTTGTCTCTAATAAAAATGTAAAAAAAAAAAACATAACTATGTAAAAACGACAAGATAAAATCTTGAGAGTCTTCTTATAAGTTAGGGCTCACAGTCACATATTATTATTTCTGAAAGCAAGTGGATATGAAGTGGGTAAAAGAAGAGTTAGGATAACTAAATTCTCAGTGTCACCTGATGTATATGAATCTGGAAGAAAGAGGGGTTTATTCTTCTGTTTAGTGAATACGTGCTAGCAGAATACTCCCTATGTATATAGGGATTCTTCTTTTTAAAGATGGTGTTGGTAATTGAATGTTTTCCATTTAGTACTTGTAAATAAAACTGAGGAGATAGTAGAGATACGTTTATATGGTATTTTTATCAGCAGATCTCTGTGGTAGGATTAAAGACACCTCAAGTACTTCCAGAATATCTCTGGCAGTGTAGAGTGCTAGTGGTACTGCTCTAGCCTGAAAAAAGTAGGGACTTAACAGCGGTGCTTGGTATTGGAATATTGTTATGAAGTTGAGAACTTCAAGAATACTGAAAATAAATATACAGCAGTTTATTTCTCAAGATACTGCATAGTCATAGGTCTGGTGATTGTAAGACCACAGCTGAAGCTCTAACAGGGCCTTTTATTTCTTACCTTTTGCCTCACAACACTTGTTTCACCAGCTACAGAGACTGCATAATGTATCACAGAAGCACAAACCCTTTCATATACTTTTCAAAATAAGTACTTCTTCACCAAGTGTTTTGTTTTCTTTGATTCTTTTTCTTTCTCTTTTAACCTAACAGTTAATGACTTCCAATCACACAATCCATGCTTCAGGAGAAATGAGGTTTTTCTTAACTCTGCACTATATTTTTGTCTTCCTTTTCCTATTAATTAAAAGCTATTATTACCTTAACAGTTTGATTGAAATAATTGATGGATACTGTATTTATATGTGATTTTGGCAAGTCCTGGTAGTTTTTTATCAGCTGTTAAAATTGTGTTTTAAATCACTATGTATATGTGGCATGATTTCAATATCTTTTCATGTTTAATTCAAAATTTAACAACTTAAAAGTTCATTCATTGAGAGCAGACCCAGAACTACATTATCAGAGAGTTATTAGAGTATAGTATCACTGTCTCTAATTGCTGCTGATGCAAAAGTGTTATGTTTACTTCTCTGCTGAAATTTACAACTAAAAGAATTTCGCCTATATCTAGATAATGTCTGCTATCTTTAATTTGCTGTAGCCCCATACTATAGGCAGACTTACTGAATAGTAAGAAATCAAAAATCTACAAGCACTAGGGCTTTTCCCCCTGAGGTACTAGAGATACCAGAGGGATGCAAAATAGTCTCTTGGTACTTTCTCTGGAATTAACATTCCCAGTTAATTTTATATAATTGCCTGAACATGCTGAACAATGAAGTAGAATATATCATCTGACAAACTCTTTTTTCACATGTTCTGGTGCTGTCAGTTTCATAGCTCAAATACTCCTCTTGGTTTAAATTAATCAGGAATAAAAGGAAACATAAAATGTAAAAAACAGTAATCAGTTTGTTTCCATGGAAACATACCATGCTCTCTGCCAAAATTAAGTGCTGACTGTGTATTCTAAGAGATAGTTGTGCACACAACATTTGCTCACTGATCTGCAGATAATGTGTCAAATGTCTTCCTCATATGCATCTTCTGACTGCGTTACGCATAGTTAACAAATCTTTGTGCCAGTACCTTGCTGCCAGCCCATGCTGTAATCTTTGTCACTTTTATTCCGTGTTCTGGCTTTGGAATGGAGAAGATTAGTTTCACTGTGCATTTTATACTGTAAGTCTCAGGTTATAACAACTGATAAGCTTGTGAACTTCCTTCTGCCAATATTCTCTGTAAAATCTTGGCTCTTTTAAAAATCTGTGTGTATCTATGGGTACTATTGCTTACAGTAGGGCTGACTTTTCATATCTAGGGTATGGTCATACATAATAGCAATTTTGCTTGTCTGATAATGTAAATTCTGAGGCAAAGTAGGTTCATTACAAAATGAAGATATGATAAAGCAGACAGAAAAAAATAGTGGTGATTTTTCATTAATTTTCTTAATTTTACAGTGGTGTCTCTGCCTTACTATTTCAAATGAGTCATAGAAGGCAAAAAATCAGCAAAAACCAAAAAAAGAGGGTGAGAATATACAAATCAATTACTGACTAGTAGTTACTAACGATCTGTAGCAGCAGCAGCAGCAGCAGCAGAACTCTTACGGAATGATTTTTAGTAATATTTGGAAATCTAATAATTTTTGAGGCTCTCTTGAAATATCTTCTTTTTGTAGCATTTAATGCTTTACTACAGTGAACTCCTTCACTTAAGTCATTCTGATTGCCAAGGCATAGAGATAATTTTGGGGAGAAATCAATACTCAAAATTGTTTCCAAAAATCCATCCCTGGCTTTTTACTGTGACCTCAGCTTGTGCTTATTTTCATAAATCCTTCCATCAGAAAACATTGCTACTGTGATTAATTTATGATCCTTTAAAGGAATGGAATTTTATTTGCAAATACCAGTCCTTTTGAGGGAAGCAATTTCTAAATCTTTAAATAAGGATGCATAAAAATTATTATAAAAGTTACCAGTGGGCTGTCTTTTGCAAAATGCTGACATCTGGTTTCCTCAAACTTGTTCTTTAAAATCCATTCTGTTTGTAGATTTGCAGACTATTAACATTAAAGAGGTATTCCGTGATTATTAAATTCATTTGCAGCAGAATATTTTTCTTTTCGTGGGCAAAAAGAGGTCATTTCACAATCTAGAAAATTGCAGTTCATTGTTCTGTCCTATATTCTTAATCTCCAGTTATATAAACAATTTTATTTATTCTCCAATTCATTTTGCATCTGGATCTCTGATTAAGATTGATCCTCAGCTACTTTCCCCTCAGTCTCTGCTTTGCACTAATATCAAGCAATCATTAAATCAAAATGACATTCTTCCTAGCTGTCTAGAATTGCTTTAGCTGGTAGGAACAGCTGTAGTTTCAAGCTACTGAAAAACTGTCATTTGGGCATTGAATTAGCATTATTGTATTGTAGAAAATGTGTTCATGGTATGTTGATTTGTTCGTTTCACAAGTAGCAAGCTGACATACCTAAATACAAGGTTTGCCCTGACAGAGAGGTGTTTAGACATTTTCTTTTGCAGGAATAGTTTGGGATTGGTTCCATTCTATATGACTCCTTCATTTTACAAAATTAAAAATGTCAGACTTCAGGGAAGAATTGGGGGGAGAGTGAAACCTCAGTCTTCACAGCCAGTAGTTCCCTTTCTTCTCTTGAGATTCTGATGCCTTGTTCCTTTGGTCACTTTCAGTGGGGTTGTTTTAATTTTTTATGTTTTGTACATTTGCATCATACTTCCTTTTTTTTTTTTTTCACATATCACCACACTATAATAAATAATAATGACATATGAAAAAAAGTTTAAAAAAATTGAATTAATATATTGTAAAACCCCAAGTGAGACTATGAGAAATACATTATTTTTCACAAGCCAGGGAGGGAAAGAATTGCCAGTATGGACCAGACACAGTGCAGTTCAATTTACTACTTACAGCTAATACACAATTTGTGATGTAGTTTAGTTAATGTTCCAAAAGTCTATGCAAAACAGATTTCTTATAGCTTGCTTCTCTTTTATTTTATGTGTTCTGATTTTATTTATCAATTAAAGTGGATTGAGTATTCGATGTATAGTTTCAAATATGAAGGGGCTTTTCTCTTACGTCTGAATGGGGGGCCATGTTGCCTGATACAGTTATGCAAGCTGTAGTTGGCTTGAACACTGGACTTCAATATGTACTTTTCAAAATTCATGCCTCAGTTTGAGAGTCACTATAAAGCTGAGATACATCTGCATCATCCTCAGTGTCATGCTTGTACGAAGGACACAGCATCTTACATAAAATAAGAAACATATTTCTTTATTTGCAAATCTTGATTATTTTCCTGCATTCTTGAAAGAAAAATGGTTTTCATGTTTTTTCTGGTATTCCTTAAGCACAGGGAGAAATAGGAAGTTTTTTCTTTTCCTGCATGTTCAGTAACGTTTTTCCACCTGTTCATATTCATGATTTAATCCTTTTGATACCTGAAGAGTGTATGACTGTAGCACGAAAGATTAATGTGGGTTTGGAGTTAACTGATTTAACAATACCCTCCTTGTATTTGGCAGTGTGATGGATTTATTGCATGGTTAAAATGGGAATTTTTTCACTTTCATCATGCAAACTTAGGTCTACATTCACAGAAATACCTATGACCAAGCAGTGTTCCTTTTATAAAAGAGTAAATTTGAAGTAACTTTACCCTTCATCAAAATTACTCTAATTTTACACCAACATGACTGAAATAAGAATATAGTCAATAGTAATTGGACAGCTTTTTTTTTTTCAATAATTATTTTCAGTACTTTCAAGTTGAAACTCTGAGAAGCATTGTAAGAAATGTTTTCTCATACTGTGCCAGTTTGTCAGACATGTTCTCATTAAGTTCTCTTTCAGGGATGGATGAAGTTTTACTCTAATTTCTGAGGATTTGGTTATGCCGTTTAATTTGCTACATTTTCAGTTTTCCTGACTACGTTTCCAGCTTCCCTTTCATCATTTCTTGCTGTCCTCATATTGCTTTTATTTTTCTCAGCTTTTCTACTTCTGGAAGGCAATAAACCTTAAAATATTAATTTAGAAGAACAAATGTACATATATAGAGTTGTAAGTTCATCTTTTTTCTGAAGCTTTACTCACGTAGTATACTTTTAGATTTTTGCATCTCCCAAGGTTTTATAATACATTAATAAGATACAGGAGAAACTTACAACCACCTTGTAATGTTTACATTCTTGCTCCCTTGTGCATGTGCAGCCAGTAATTTAATGGGGACCAGCATTTCTTGCTGTAATGTTACAGTTTCTTCAGTTAATGCTAGTTGAGCTGTACTTTACCTTATTCCTTTTCCTCATCCTCTGCATTTTGTTTGAACTGTGATTTTGAGGTACTTATTTCAGAACACATGTGGGATTTTTTTTGTGTGTGGTCTTGGTTTTGGGGTTTTTTGTTTGGTTGTTTGGGGTTGTGGTTGGTTGTTTTTTCTTTGTTTTGTGTTTTTTTAATACTTGTAAGTGGTTTGGTCTTTTTTCTTCCATTAATCTGATTGGTGACTTTGTGTATATCTGTATGAAAAAGCATTCAAGAGGAGCTCTGTTATTTATATGAACTCGGTATCTAGATATTACATATACTAGATTTCAATTATATTTTCTCTCTGGAATTTCCACTTACTAGGTTCTGAATATGTATATGTAGAAGAAATCTCTAGGCTCCCTTGGAAAACAGTTACTCCACTTACCTGAAAATGACCTCATGCACATGAATACAAACACACAACAAGATGTCAGCACATGAGCAAAGTCTCTGAAACATTTCTTTTGATGGCAGATCATCTTTACCTCTTACTAGTCTTTCAAACCCAATGATGCTACAGTAGAGTGAGCTGAATTCAGGTCCTTCTAGTGAATGACAGCTAAAATTTTTCCCTAAGTTCAGATGCTAGGCACTACTCCCAATTTCTGCTTGTGCAAAGCCATGCAGGCAGTTTGCTTTCAAAGGGTGAACATGAAGGCAGAACTTGAAGAGTATTTCACATTCAGGGTGATGCAGGAGCTAGGACTAGTGAGCTTGACAGAGCTAGCCCTTACCAAAAGTATTATTTCTGTCACAAACTCTGTGCCAGGAGCCATTGAAACTGTTTAAATGCTGAATTATACAATAAAATTTCTTACGGTTTTATGCAGAATATGAAAATCAAGAAACAATGGAGAACAAAGTTCTTTGGTCACCTCTGAATAAGAATTAGATGTGAGTTAACAGTAAACACTTTGAATTATTAATCATGCAGCAAAAACACATAAAAATTATTTTTGTGCTCTCAGCATAGGCAGATGAGTGTGTTTAACAATTTAGTGGGCAGCAAATTTAGAAGAAATGGAAGTAAAGCAATATTCCAAGAGTATGGTTTATTGAATTCATTGTTTTGTGTCATTGCATAAAATCTATTTATAATAGTTGAGATAATTTCGTGATCATCAATAACATTTGCATTTTTGTTAGCCATGATGAGAGCTATCAGAGGATAATTCTCATATTTGATATAAAGTAGTTGTCCATAGAAGCTACTGAAGTAATTATTCTATCTAGTGTGCTTGTTAATGCCTATGGTGGCAAGGTACAGTTCATCTTGTATTGTCTTTTTTAGTATGTTAAAACATATTCCCCAGACTTAGTTAACCTAGCTTATATCCCTTTGTCTTCTTTTCCTATTGGCTCATTACTTGTGCCACTTACAAAATAGTGACATTATTTTGATGTGGTCTTCATTTTGGCAAAAAGAAAAAAAAAAACAGTGTGTCTTGATACCAGTAAGGCTGTTGACATGATATTTGAGTACATGACATGACAAAATACAGCCTATTTTATGGACATTCTATTAAATACTCAAACAGGCTAAAAAATAAAAATGGTTTTAGAACAGCCTTCAGCTGTAGAATTATGGAAAAGCTTGAGATAATGTCTCTAACTTAGAGTAGATGTATCCACTGTAACAGGCTATCTGAGGATGTTGTAGAAACTGTTTCCTGAATGTGTTAGATTAGCCATTTTACTAAGACTGTCTATGTATATATTTAGTCCAGCTTCATAGTAGGGAACTAAGTTAAATAATATATGGAAGTCCTGTTTAGCCCAACATTTCAGTCAGGCCTATTCTCTTCATTTTTTAGTCTTGCTGTTGTTTTTTGTCAAATCATGTAGAGGGTTTTTGATTTACCAATTTCAGGAGGAATGGGTTAATTTTCAGAGTATGGAATTTAGAATTAAACTTTTGAATATCTATCTTTCTATCTATGTATGTATCTGTTTTCTTGCCATAGCATTGGAACACATTTATATAAAAAGGAAAAAAATGCTATGTGTTAACTGTATTACTAAGTTGCCTTGTTATTAATAAATGCTGTTCCTTTCACTGTGCATATTGTAAGGTGAAAAACGTAATCATTGGATCACAAATAACTTTTAACTTTTTGGTCTTTGAGCTACTTGCAGGAATCATTGAAGTTGGAGTAATACAGAAAATATTTTTAAAATTTGAATTTTTAAAATTTTTATTTTAAAAATAAAATCTGTTTATTTTGCTCCTACAGAAATGTATCTTCTGCAGGCAGAGAGTTAAGAAGATCTCTGGTGCCTGCATTCAGTGTTCATATGGACGCTGCCCAGCATCCTTCCATGTTACCTGTGCCCATGCTGCAGGTGTGCTGATGGAACCTGATGACTGGCCGTATGTTGTCTACATCACATGTTTCAGGCACAAGATCAACCAAAATGTGGTAAGGAATATGTTTTCTTATTTGTTAAAAAATGGAATTGCAGAATTAAAGTATGTTTCCAGAAAAAATGGAGGAAAGGATCCACACTATTTATTATCATAATTCTGTCTGTCATATTTTCATGCAGAGCAGTCTTTTACAGCTTGAAGGTTTTTCCTTATGCTGTTACCTGGGAGAAGTGATACCTGATATGCCTAACACGTTTTTTAATTTAAAGTCCTTGTTGAGTATATTGTTTTGACAGCCAGAACAAATCTCTGAGTTCTCTGTTTTGTTAACCTGAAGTATATTATAAATACCCAGATCACAATATCTTGCAAATACTCACAGATCCTGTGAGATAATGGATGTGGTGTATATGTAAAATCTTTGTTCTGCAGCCAAAGAGTCTCTTGAAAATACTCAATTATAATTATTCTGTCATCTGGCAAAGTAACACTGGCATGCCATGAAAATTCATGTTATGACTGACTTTTTATTTCTATTCTGTGCTGAGGAGGAGCCTTTAATTTTAGATGAGACACAACAAAGAATTAGTTTAATGTCTTTTACTTGAATAAATGGTTACTATCTCAGTTAAGAGTGAATTTTTGCTATTCATCTTGGGCTTTTAAAGCTGTATTTTGCTTCCTAGCAAACCAGAAGGACTTAACATAGTCTTATTAAGGAAAGAGCTTGGTAAGTTAGTCAAGTTGCAGTTTTTTTTCTCCTTTATGCATTAGAAATGAAAGACATAAACCCAGGTAATGTCTGTATAATAGATGTTTATCTTTCAAGAGCTTGTCAGTGAATCCTTGGTCTTAAAGACAAGACTTAACAAGACCACTGAAGAGAAGGATTTTCTTCCAATTGTACTAAATTGTAATGCCTCCCAACTAGAGTAATCAGTCCTGAGTGTTCACTATACAGGTGATTTTTAAAAAGGGAGACATATTGTTTATCCCTGTTTAAAATTTCCATAGAATTGTTATGTTTTATAATATTTTTGTTTTCCAAAATGAATGAACACGTTAAACCAGCACACTTTATGTGGTTTTAATTTCTTCAAACATTTCCCAAGAAAATGAGTTTGAAAAACAAACAAACAAACTTAAACTTCTATCTGTACAGGCAACTTAAGATACTCTCCTTGGGGTTTTTTAAAAACATTATCGTTGGTTGAAAACTACTGGATTAAATTCATGGCCAGTAAAAATAGGGCCAACATCTCCCAAATGCTTTCTAGTATCTTTTGGGGACAAACCTTTATAATCTAGGTAGTGGGATTTGCATCAGTCCCATAAATTCCATGCTTTCCTAGTGATTTTCCTCACCTATATTAGACAGTATAGAAGAAAAGAAACTGCATCAAGTATGGAAAAAATGAGGATTTTGAGCTATTGTTTAAGAGGTTGTGTGAAGGACCTTGAAAGGGTCTTGGAATGAGACTATTACATCCTTTTCTGAAACTCAGCACTAATTTTTTTGAAAACATTCGCTATTATTACTGTTTTTCCCCCCATGGCCCAGCTAAAAGTCAGGTTTGCAGAAGAGAAATAAATGCTTTTGTGTTTTCAATTGGGCCAAAATTTGGAAAGAGCAGATATTTTGTTAAAGAACGTTTTCTGTAAAATCCTTAGCTTACTCCTGAGACAAATGAGATTGCCATATGTTTTTAAATGCTTGGTTTTATACTCTGTCTTTTGGATAATTAATCTAATCACATCTTTAAGCCTTTGGAAGTTTTCTCACCATTGGTTTTCTTGTTACGCTTTTCTTAGCTTTTAGCTGTTCCGTCATGCAGAAATAACATTGCTCTTCACCATTAGGCATAGCAATGTATCTTACTGCTAATCAACTTTTTTTTTCTTTTTTTTTTGCCTGTTGTTTCATTTCCTTGCTTAGAAGCAGAACAGGGAATCGTGCAGACTGAAATATTATATTCACTTGGCAAATTTTTACAGGAGTCAAACAGATTATCTTGTCAGTATGGAAAGAATGTCTTCTGGTATTTAGCAGAAAACATTGTTCATAAAGCAAGGACACTATTATTTCTCCTAATTTCAAGAAAAAAATTAAAATTGTGTGATTGTTCATTAATGTAGACTCTAAATATGTATTTAAATGCTCAGTGACTACCTTTGTACTGACTCGGTGTTTCCTGCTTTCTTCAAGTTTCAAAAAAAAATCAAAACCCAAAAACTCAACAATCAAAGAATGACTTCTGGGCACTAGGAAAAATTGTGACATATACCTAAAGTGGTATTTTAATATGTAAATCAATGAGGGTGCTCAACAAAAAAGGCCTACCTAAACAGATAAATGTTATTACTATTATTAGCGTATCTCTTCACCCCAGGCAAGGGCTTATTGTAGTGAGGAAGTAGAATATGCACCAACTTACTTATGCCTGTGAACTCAAGCAAAATTTTTCAACATACGTTCATAACTCTTTTTCACTGGGGATCAGGTATTGTCTTCAGTATTTTAGAATGCCTTTTTGTTGTCAGTCATTGAAAACACTTGTGGGGTCTTCTGAACAAAAATCATCAAAGAGAAAATCAAAAGGGAAAGGAATAATCCTTGAATTCATCTGGTGCTGCCAAATGAAGTAAATACAGAAATACTAAGAACTGGAGTTTGTAAATGTTGATATGACTTTTCAAAAATATGTTTCCATGTTCATGGACTCAAAATTAAGCCCACCTCTTATATTTGCTGAAGGTACAGCTTTAGAAATAACACAAAGATTTGCTAGCAGAACAATTGTTCTATACAGAGTCTTTTGGGTTATCACTGTCATTGCCTATGTTATTTTTTATTTTTTAATTTTTATTTCTATGCTGAAACTGGAATTCCAAGAAGTAAACGATGACATGAGATTTTAAGATCCTATATGGAATAAGTCTCAGATCTTTTAGGATCCCCCATTAAAAACTGCAGCCTGAGAAAGTTTCTAGGTACATCAGATACCTACTTCATGATAGTTATTATGTATTCATATTACCTAGTTTATGTATTTAAGGTTTTTTTTTCCTGCCATATAGAAAATGAAGGAGAAAGTAATTTTCCCTTTTATCTTTTTGAAGTCTGCACACAGAAGGGGAGATTATCTTTCTTTGTATCTGGTTGTTTTCTGTGCTTCTGCCACTATCTTAGCTCATTCTTGGCTTTAGTACCATTAAAGAAAATCATGGTTTTAAACTCCAGCTTTCTCAATAATCTGGTAACTACCACAGCTGTTTCTTTAATCTGATAGACTCCCTTACATAACAGCTGTCCTTTGTGATCAAAAATCACATTCTTAACATCAATAAATTCTTGAGATTTTCTGTCAGAAAGTGTTTGCTGGGACGTACAATCAATTACAGACTGTACTTGTGAATATGTTTTTCTGAGAAATAAATTAAGAATCCTATGAAGATAACATACTAAAAAATAATCTCCTAGAGCTAGAATGCATTTCCGGGTTTTATTACTTTTTCTAATGAGAAATGGCATTACTTCTCTGAAAATTTTATCATTAAATGAATCTGTATTGTCTCTTAAAATATTATAATTTGCCCTCCATATTCTCTGAAGAGTTACATCTTCTTTCAGAGAAGATTTAAACTTTTTAATAGAGCAATATCTCCTTGGGTTTTTGTAGTATAATACTTTTTCTATTATCTCATGGAAATAAATCAATTAATAGTCTCTAGTTTACATCTCATCCACCTCTGTTCCCACCAAAAGCTGAATAGGATAAAATAAAAAATTGAAGATAAATTAACATGTATGTTTATATGTTTCAAGATTGGATAAATCATGCTTATGGACATTTTATTGTTCCTATGATAATGTCAGTCAATTGCTATTTATGTATTTAATTTTTATATTTAGTCTATCTGTAGACAGTTAAAATGACGAAGAAATAATTTTATTATATATGTAATGGTTAAATAAGTATGCTCAGAACATTATTTCTAGATACACTTCTAAATGCTTTAGGAACATCATTAAGTTTTATTATCTGAGGTGACCTCAACTAAATCCTACAAATGTCTGTGACAGACAGACCTCTGACACACAGAGATTTAGTGTACTGCCTATAAAAATGGCACAGAATATTTCTGTTTGGTATGCCCTTAGTTTTCAGGAGCAGGGAGGTTTAAAAATTATAAATCCCATAAATAGGTCCAAGAAAGAAGCCCAGTAGTGACAAGAAGTCAGCACAAAAACAAGTCTTCAAGTTTAGGGTGGGTTTTTCTTCTTATGCCAAAGCATTCACTTTAGAGCTAATACTAAAAATCTAACTAAAAGAACTGATGCTGTTCTTTATTCTCTTCAATTCTACTGACAAAAATCCTACAGCTGTAGGATTTTCCAGATTTTCATAAGACAGTTTTAAGACTATTATATTGACTGAAGAATTTACTGCCTTTGAAGGTTTCAAAAGCAGTGCTAGGAAATTTTATGATTACTTTAGTGTGGATTGTGTATAAAAGTATTCTTGTACTGTTTATATGAACATTTCTAATAAAAAAGATTTCATTTCTAGATATTCCAGTGCACATGCATCTTACTTGACTAGAAATGTTCAATTCTTCAGGTGTAGCAAACACACCCTTTGCATAAAAACAATGGACCTTTGTGAAATATTGAATAGTCACGCTCATAAGAAAGAAGCGCCATCTGTGTTACTTGGATGAGAAGATAATGATTTTATATTTCCTGGTGAAGAAGGTTGTTTTTGAAGTGGAAGGTTCATGGGGATACAGCTGGGAGCTGAGATATAACAGTTGACTGCATGGTGTGAGCTTCTTAGTGATTGCCTTCCTACAAGGTTCCATTGTTTTTATATTTATAGAATCCATCAAGTAGTTACTGATGTAGAATTTTTGCATAGTTTAAGAACCCTGCTAGTCTTCTGATTGATCTAATTAGCATTGGAGAATTACAAGTGAAAAGTGAAAAAAAAAATATTGTTACTTATATACTATGCAAATAACTGATGAAGAGTGATTAGTGCTGTTTGAAACTTTAAAGCAGAAGTTCTGCACAATGTGGGTTAGGAACTTCCTCAGATACACTGCTGTAGACGGCTCTGGCAGGACCTGGACATGCATTTAGTTATTGCATCTCACTGGGCAAAATTTTATTCTATTATGTAGAATCATACAGAAATTCAGTACTTCAAAATCTCATCATTTAAAAAAAATCACAACCATACTCTTGGTTCATCACATCTTACGTCTTCAGGAAAATTCTACAAATTATTAAAAACATTATTATTAAAAACAAAAATTACAGATTTTTCTAATTATATTGTATTGATGCAATGAAGAATGGTTTTAAGGCATCAGTTGCAGAAATATGCTTTGATCTGGTATTCTTCAGATGTCATTTGTTTTCCCACAAAGTGGAGAAATTTTGTATGTAAATGAACTTAGGTTAACATGATTGAATTAATTTAATTTGAAGTTTTTATCTTGAGTGGTGAGCTGTTATGAACCCTGTTTTTACACTGATAAATTTTTTATGAGTAGGCTGGTATTTTAAATTTATTTTTTCTTTTAAATTCTTTTTTTCAAGAGAGCAAAAGTATGTGGGAAAGCCATTACAATTGGGCAGACAGTCATCACGAAACATAGAAATACACGATACTATAGTTGCAGAGTCATCGGAGTGACATCTCAGCTTTTCTATGAAGTCATGTTTGATGATGGCTCCTTCAGTCTGGATACTTTTCCTGAAGACATTGTAGTAAGTACTTTCTCAGATTTCTATTCATTCTGGTTTCTTTTCTTGATTTTTGGTTTTGGGGTGGGTTTTTGTGGAATTTGATTGGTTTTCGTTTTAAATTAGAAAGTTAGAACCTCTTGAACTACTTCTTATGATCTTGAGGAAGTAACATCTTAATATTCAGTTCATGTTTGTTGCTTTAACTGTTGAGAATTATTTTTTTCTAATGGGCTTCCAAACTTTGGTTGTTTTAATTAGTCTTTGCCATTTGACCAAATGAATCAAGAGTAATCTTAGAAAATCCTTTAATTAAATAAGAAATATGTATTTAATAAAGGATATGAAAGAGGGAATTCCATATATCCTTCTCTGTCATGTGGAGATGTAAAAATTCCTTGCAGAATAGAAAACCGCTGTAATGTGAAGAATAGCTCTCAAGAATCTGTTTTAACAACTTATTTACTCTTCCTGATATTTAGTTTTGAGATTACATTAGTGATGCTAAAAACCATCAGAGAGAAGATAGTAGTTTACCTATAGGTAGTATAGTTTATTACATTTTCAAAAGGCAGCTGAGATTTTGATTTCCCTTATGCACTTACATAGACTACCATGGCTCTCATAACTGTTAAAGACCACATTGTGCACTTGGCACATATGAGCAAAATTTGTAATTGGTGAAAGATTCTGTTTCCCTCCACGTTTGCAATGAATACGTTGGATGTTAAGCTTTGTGGTGTTCATTGAGTGCCATTTGACATCTTTCTCATGATGTGACTCTAGTCCTCATTTATCTTCATGATCCTCTGAGTCTTCTACGTGCTAAGCCAGTACTTTTGGTGTACCTCCTACTAACTTAAAAAAGTTAAAGCCTCCAGGAACCACTGATACGCAAAAGTGCTGTTTGTTGCAAGACCACTTTTCACTTAGTCCTGCTCAGCATGTAGAGGGGAAGAGCCTGGCTTACACAGAGGTGCCAGAGAATACTGGCTTTGCAGCTCAAGGGATACAGCTCCTAGGAGCGCTCCACGTTTTTCTCCTGTGAAAGTCTTGGAGCTCTTCTGCTTTCTGCAGACCTAATATTTTCCTGTAAGTAGCATAAACTGACAGATAATATCAGTGGAAATGATACTGTTGTTCTTAGAAGCTTCTTAGTTTTTGAAAAGTCTGGCATCTTTCTAAAATATGGTATTTGAAAGGATGCATTTCAGATCAGTGTTTGGGGATTGAGCTGCTTACCTCCCAGTGGTCTGAACAGAAGTCAGTTAGGAAATCTCTCTTACACATCTTTGAAAATTTATCCTTTAATGCGAAACACTGCAAAAGTCTCCAATAATGATCAAAGACATTCTGATTTAGGATGATCAAGATACTAAGTAAATGTGGCTGTATTGTTACTAGAAACCCCTTTTGTAAATGCCTGCATCAAGGATCTGGTAAGGCAAAGATGAGGAACTGCTTATTGTCCTAGTGGGGGAGTCTGATCTGGAGCTAAGAATAAATGTAATCAGGTCTGGATATGCCTCAGTGCTTCTGAGATAGTGGATGAACAACATATAATTGTTTGATGGAAACACCAAATGAATTTCACATTCCTTAGATAAATGTTGTTGTGTTTTCATTCGATAATATACCTGCAGCAGTTACTGGAACTGAAAAAAAAAATGTGTTTTTTCTTCTTCTCAGACTAAAACTTACTAATCCATGCAATGTGCGTATCAGGTGTTAGTGCCGCTGGGAGAACTTGTTCATCAAATCTGGTGTGAAAGCAGTGTTGCTGCCTGTTGAAGAACTTATTTTTCTAATCTGTTTTCACTTTTCAACCAGCTCACAAAGATAGCAGGCGCTTTTTGCTCTTCCAGTATGTGCTGAATCCACTACATAATTTCAGCTCAGCTCACAATAAACCAGAATTCCAATGTTCAGACACAGTGATTTATTTTTAAGGAGGAAGATAAGGAGCAGGGAAAGTTCAGTCTTGAAGTTTCATGAAACTCTGTTTGCATTCAGTAACAACCAAATCATTGTTCTCTTCTCATGTGTTAGCATTTACTAAATATATGAGGTGGGGAGTTGTTGTGTTAACTATAGTTACCACACTTAATATATATAACACACTTAATATAGTTACTGTGTTAACACATATTTAGATTTTTAAATTTCAATGTTATTTATTGCTTGGGTGTTATACCTGATTTCTTATACTAATCACTCCTCAATTACAGGGTTTAAGCCTATGAGTTAGCTCTCTGATATGCTAACCAATCTGTTTTCCTTCAACCCAGAAGGTGTTAGAGGTGCAAAGAAGTATATGGATACAATCTCTTCCTGTAAGCAACAGCAGGATGAATTCCTCTTGTAATTCATGGGAAGACTTCAGTAAGGGGGACGGTACCTGCTAAATGACATGAGATTACAACTTTCACAGTTAGTTTAATGATGCATGCACACAACTAGGGAGTGCATATACTGCAGTCCTGAGTAACTGATACCAGCTGACAGCATGTATGTGTGCCACTTGCCGCTTCTTGAAGTATTAATATTCTGTAACTTGTCAAACAGCCCCTAGCACAGCACCAAGAACAGTACTGTTCTGACCAGTAGGCCAGATGTCAGTTCACAGATTATGCATCAGGAATTTTTTCAGTTTTTTGGTCTGATCATTCAGGGAGATGATCCCACAATTCCCTTTTTTTTTGTTTTTGTTTTTGTTTTGATACCTAATGGCTATGACACTGGCATATCTTAGCATTTTGCTAGAAATTATTACTCTTGGTATATAGCTAGAAGATTTATTTGTTTCTGTATATTTTGTGGCTGCCAATATGCTTTGTATGCATATATGTGCAAGATTTGGATGAAGTTTTTCCCATGTTACCTTATTAAAAACGCAGAAGAACAGGGAGGCTTTGCAGTATACATGTTTGGGGGGAGATAGATACCACCATATTATATTGATTGCAAGGAAGAAAAAAGATAATTGTGGAGTGAAGCATGCTTTGAGTCTGTTGAAAGGTCTGATTACGGGAGAGCTGAGCACACACCTCCTGAAATAGTAAACATCCTTCCAGGCACTCGCTTCATTAAGTGCCCTGGTTCTTCAGTGATGAGTTTACAGAGAATTCTTTGATGTCATGGATTCACCTTGTGGTTATCAAGAAAACTAGGTGAACAAAAATGAGTGTAATTGCTGCTGTGACATAACCACACTGTGTTTTAGTTTACTTTTAAGTGTATAAATGTTGGTGTTATCCATTGAGAAGGTAAAGTTGGATTGTGGGTAGTCATGTCCACAACCCAAAATGAACTTTACTTATTAAAATCTATAAATCAAATAACGTTGTTTTAACAGGGTAACTTATGGAATGCTGCTGTAATTATTCCTTAAAAGGAAGAGCATCTTAAGTGTTGATGAAATGAATGTGTTTGGAAGAACTATTAATCCTATATTCAGGAGTTCATGAAGATGTTTTGCAGAACCACAGTTTGGTAATTTTCTGAGGTTCTGATAAAATCCAAAAAGCATCCTCTTTAAAAAGTATTTATTAGTTCTAGTTAAGACATTCAGATTAGAGCTGTCAAAAGCAGAAATGGGAAATTAATCTTCACAGAATCATACAGGTAAGAAAAAACCTTTAAAATAATTGAGTTTAACCATTAACCTAATACTGCCAAGGCCACCACTAAACCATGTCCGTAAGTGCCACCTCTGCATGTCTTCTGACTGCAGCCAGGGATATTGACTCAACCTCTTCCCTGGGCAGCCAGTCCCAGTGCTTGATAACCCTTTTGATGAAATTTTTGCTCATTTCCAATCTAAACCTTCACTAGGGCAACCTGATGCCATTTTCTCACATCTCAAGTCACATCTCACAAGGCAGAACTTGTTGCCTAGGACAAGAGGCCAGCTTGCACCTGGCTTACACCCTCTGTTCAGAGTTGTAGAGAATAATAAGGTTACCCCCGAGCCTCCTTTTCTCCAGGCTAAACACCCCCAGCTCCTTCAGCCAGTCCTCATAGGACTTGTGCTCCAGACCCTTCACCAGCTTCATTGCCTTTCTCTGGACACACTCCAGCACCTCAATGACCTTCTTGGAATGAGGGGCACAAAACTGAGCACAGGATTTGAGATGTGGTCTCACAAGTGCAGAGTAAAGGGGGACAATCCCTGCCCTGGTCCTGCTGGCCACACTATTGCTGGTACAGGCCAGGATGCCATTGGCCTTCTACAAACCTGGAATGCTGCTTGGGGTTGTTGTGACTCAAGAGCAGGACCCAGTACTTGCCATGGTTGAACCTCACACCACTGGCCTTGGCCCATCAATCCAGCCTGTCCAGATCCCTCTGCAGAGCCTTACAGAATCACAGAATCTTCCCTCCAGCAGATCAACACTTCCACACAACTTGGTATCCTCTGCAAAATGACTGACCGTTCATTTGATCCTGTTGTCCAGGTCATCAGTGAAATTATTGAACAGAACTGGCCCCAGTACTGAGCCCTGGGGACCACCACTGACCACCAGCTCCAAGCTGGATGTAATTACTGAATTAAATCCACTACCCCTCTGAGCCCAGACTTCCAGAAGGTTTTTTACCCAGTGAACAGTGTGTCTGTCCAAACCATGGAAACCCAGTTTCTCCAGGAGAATGTTGTGTAAAATGCTGTCAAAGGCTTTACAAAAGTCCAGGCAGAGAACATATACAACCTTTTCCTTATCCACTAAGCTTGTCACCTTGTTACAAGAGATCCCGTTGGTCCAGCAGCACCTGCCTTTCACAACCCCCTGGCTGGGCCTTTGTACTGCACGTGCTGTTTGATGGCACTTGCGATAATCTGTTCCATGACTTTCCTTGGCTCTGAGGGAAAGTGCCACTTTCCCTGGTACTCAGTTTGACAGGCCTGTAGTTCCCTGAGTTCACATTTTGACCCACCTTGAAGATGAGTGTAACATTTGTCAACCTCCATGCAAGTGGGACCTCCCAATTTAGCCTGAACTGCTGGTAAATGATGCAGCGTGGCTCACCAAGCTCTTCCACCGGCTCTCTCAGTACCCCTGGGTGGATCCCACCCAGTCCCATACACTTGTGTGTGTCTAAGTGGTTGTCTTGGTTCACAAGGCAGTATCTGCTAGGGAAAGGCAGCAAACCCTCCCTTAGAACAGAGAATGTAAAACCCCCCTCTCTCCTGATTATTAGAATTGTGAAATTAAGGGGCTCCCAGGCAGAGATGTGAGGATAAGAGTAGCAGTTTTTACTAGTATGTATAATAAAGCAAACACACAGCAGTAACAGCGGTGTTAACCCCAAACAGACCCAGCAGCAGTGGGAGCCTTGCGGCTGCGGCGCTTTCCCTTGCTGCAGTCACAGCCGGCCGGGGCGCTGGCAGCTCCCGATGTGCAGGGCAGGTGCGGTGCTCCCCACGTGGCTGCAGGGGGCGCTCCGGCGCGGGCTCGGCAAACACGTGGCGCTGCTGGCGCGCTGNGTTGCTGACAGGTTGTAGCAGGTTGCTGACAATTTCCTCTTGGATTGTGGGGGCTTCCTTCTGCTCCCTACCCCTATTTTCCAGTGCAAGGGACTGGTTCTCACAGAAGAACTGTACTAAAGACTGAGGCAAAGAAAGCAGTTAAGTACCTCAGCCTTTTCCTCATTCTTTGTCACTGTGTTTCCCAACAGCATCCAGTTAAGGATGGAGATTCTTTTTAGCTTCCCTTTTGGTGTGAATGTTTACAGAAACATTTTTCATTGTCTTTTATGGCAGTAGACAGATTACATTCTAGCTGGGCTTTGGCCCTTCTAATTTTCTCCCTGCATAACCTCACAGCATCCTTGTAGTTCTCCTGAGCTGGCTGCCTCTTCTTCCTAAGGTGATAAACTCTCCTTTCTTTCCTGAGCTCCAGCTATATCTCTCAGTTCAGAGATCATTTCAGTTCATTTTTGCATGTCATGTTGCTCTGTCCAACATTTTCCTTGATTTTTCTTTTTGTCTACCTTTTCTTTTTTAAGTGGATGCCACCTTATCTTGAGAAAAATTCAAGCATGAAAAAAGCACCACCAAGCAGTGAATTTTTTAACATACTAACAGTGATACCTGAATCCTTAACAGAATTTGTTGATATTTCTTGCAAGTACCTTCCTCCAGCAGTGGACCCAAGAAAGCCCTCAGTATGAAGAGAAAATGAGGAGATTAAACTCTGTCTTTCTGTGTCTATCAATACTTTAAATTTGCCACTGTCAGGAGAGGGAGGAACAGGGCTCTTGAGAACTCTGACAATCAAAGTACTTCACTGAAATTATTACAAAGGCTACAATTTCTTACTGTGTGCACCTAGATTTCACAGCATCTAAAATTGTTATGCCCCGCTTTCTTTGTTAAAAACAAAAGGACAGGAAAAACCCCGTGTTTTAGTTACTAGTATTTGAAGAAAAACCTGCCAGTGTGATAGCAATGTATTTTAAGAATCTGTAAATTAAGTAAACCCCTAACAATAACTCATAACTTTTTAAAGTGAGGGACTTCTTTGCAATCCTCTACTATTCCAGGCAAAAAATGCTCATTTCATATCCTACAAAATGATGAAATAAAAGTTTTGACATCCCATGACCCACACTCTATTGTATATGCATTCTGTATATGCTGTATACACATATACTTTATACACTGTGTGTGTAAAGCTGCCAATTCTATCTGCTTTGATTATCATGGACTTACTGAGGTTTTGCATTATCCTTCCTGGCCTAGATGTCTGGCAGGGGTTCGAAACTGTGACGGCATTTATAACCTTAGTAATTACCTGAGACAAGGGGAACTAATTGGGTTAATTTACAGGTGAAGGAGTCAGGGTGAATACAGATTGTCCCAAAACAATTGGGTATTATTAGACACATGAAAGACAGAACAGATTTACTTCATCCTCCTTTGAGATGCAGAACAAATGGGATTTAGCTGGACAGTTCTTCAAAACTTATTTCCTCCAGACCAGCTAAAGGAAATACCAGTAGAAAACTATAATGTGCCATTATTTTGGTGGGACTTTTTGCATGTGCAGATTAGAAAAGGTATCTCACTTTTGAGAGCTGTGAGTGTCAGTGCTCGGGATGTAGTTTCAAGAACAAAATCTTACTTGTTTTCAGGAACTTCTTTCTAATGACTTTGTCCGTGACTACTGACTTCCGCTGTTGCAGGAACTGTGTGTCTGCAGGTGTGATACTCAGTCAGCTTCTCAGTATCTGTTATGTTAGTACATTTGCCTCTGCTTTTCAAAAACCATACTTCTTGATCAATAGACATTGGAAGATACTGAGCTAGCACGTAAGTCTTGGGAGCCCATTTAATGTCCATCTGTATCTAAAAAAACAGAAGTTTTGGTTCTAGCCCTAGTAATTCCCCTGGGAATTACTAGGGACTGTGTTCCTCTGACAATCTGTCTTACGGAGAAGACACGTTACTTTTCTTTTATCAGCCTTGTCTGGCATTATAAATGACTAAACTCCTGACTAGTTTCCAGCACTTTTTTCCTAGTGATTTCTTTTCTGTATACCTTTCTCTCTTTATGTCTTCTGACAACTCTTTTCTGCTTGTCTACTTGTTCAGAGTTTTAAATAGTAATGTTTGCTGCCTCTTTGTGAAAGATCCATTTGACTGCTGGCATACAGTAATTGCTTATTGTTCAAGTTTTATTATAATGGCATATGAATCTGTAAAAATTGGTAAGGAAATTAGAGTGGTTGAATGTGCACATTTTCTGGGCAATCTATAGATTTTGTGTGCACTCTAGTACCACCATCACCAGCAGTTTCTGAGAATGTGAAAAAGGAACATAATGCATTTCTAAAGGTAGCAGGAGACTAGGTTGTATTTGGTATAAGCTTAGTCAAAAGTTGTGAGAATTGTTTTTGTGATGTGGGAAAAGAGACATAATGAATTATAATTGATTTAGCAACTTTCTAAAAGGTTTCTTAACTGTGACATTGGGTCTATAAACTGAATAATGTGCAATTCATGTTGGGCTGGTACAGTGGTTTTTTTGCGGCATTAAAAATTGCTGTGTAATTGAACTTATTACTCAGCAGGTTGTATGATGTGATCATTTGCAAGTAATTCTGGAAAATTTTGAAAAGCAAATTTGAGAGCTGCATGACCTGTCTCAGAAAAAAACTTAGGTTTCTTTTTCTAGCTTGATCGATCTATAGCAATTGTGTAGGATTTTGCATTCTTGTTCTGTTAAATACTCCAATAATTTAAATATTTATATATGTTATGAAGAATTTAGTTTGCGTTTGTGAACAGGGAAAGTTTCTTTTAACACATTTTTGTAGCTGTGAACTTTTTCACTATATTTACAAGTGCTTGTACACATAATGCTGTGGTTTTTACATGTGAATAATTGTTTGCATCTTCTGAATACTAATACAAATTAATTCCTGTTTTGAAAACTGTGCTCTTAATAAGTTAAAATCAAGCTATTTCAAAACCAAAGACTAAGGTCAAAGGCTGCAGATTGAAGGGTTTTATTCCATTGTTTAACTCTTGACACTACCAAGCAACAACAGATGTAATAGTCTTATTTTAATCTAAAACTTGTTATACAGTACTATAACTCTTGATTTAAGTGAGTCACTTTCACTTGACTCCATTATGGAGAACATGAATATTTTTTCTGTTACTCTCGCTTTTTTGTTTCCTATTACAGCAGAAAGACAGGCAACTTAGTAGATAAGCATAAAAAATAAATATTGAACAGATTATAAGCAAATTAAAGCCTCAATATACCATTTCCTTGTAGAATAGCCTTTCCACTTTATGATGAAACGCTTTATGGATCCTTAACAATAATGATGTTAGATGAGTTGAAGGTAATGCCTCATAGCTCAGCAGGAGAAACAAAATGGAAGATAAATCATTACTTTGCAGTTCATGATAAGATGGCTGCCTTTGCAGCAAGTCAGGTGAGAGAAAGAAATATATTACAATGTTTCTTGTGTTTGTAAAGACAGTGTGTGTCCTTGTCTAGGACCAGGGTGAGTACAGCTGTGATGAGCTTATGCATAAGAGCATGGTGAAATCCTTAGAATTTGCACAGGAATCTTTGAGATGAGATGGGACTGCTGGGGTTTGGATAGGAGCGTTATTTCACCTCCCACCTCTTTTCTGAGGTAATCCAGGAATTGTAGGATTTTTTCATCTGTTAGTTTGCAATACTGTTGTGCAGAAGATTATTTCCAGACTTACCAGGGGTCAGTGGAGGAAGTGCTGGAAGACTTGTATTTGCCTTCATGTCTGTGTTGCATCCTGAGGAGGGGGCAGGAGCAGCACATGAGCTGGTCTTTGTACACGTTGTAACTGATTTACAGGGAGACAACATACAGGGGGGCAGGATAGGAGGCACTAGTGTAGCATTCAGTCTCATCTGACTTTAATGTAAGCATAAGATAGGATTTTCTGCCACACTACAGAAGCATTGTTCCTTGTAGCTAATTGGATCCGGGTGTCCTTGGCAACTTCAGCTTCCTACTGCTGACACTCAGTTTTGTCCCATAAGAGTATTTTGTACACGTTACTGTCCTCTCTACTGTACCTTATTGTGATGCCCAGTACCACCCTGGACATCCTAAGTCACATTCTGCAGTGGTTTGAGTTGTTGTCTTCTGGGCAATTCTGAGTCTATCAAATAGCATCATGCATGAATTTGTGTTATTAACACTTCGCTGAAAGGCAGTGCAATGGTTAAAATAGTAACTTTCTAAGCTGGAGAGAAAATAAGACATTTTTAGATTTATGTGAGAATGCATGGTCCCATTTATATTCCAATTTTCTTTTGTAAAAGCATATATTCATTTTGTAGGAGAACATTCAGTAATATTTTAAAGACAACATATTATACATCAATTTGAAGCATTTTTATACTCCCATTACGTGATTCAAAGCTAAATTTGTTGAATTACAGTAACTATTCAGTTAATCTGGTGATTTCACTGAATTTATACCAATTCAAACCCGGAACCGCACTCCTGGGAATCAGGCCTTCTCTTTCAAGTGCTAATGCACTGTGTAAATTGCTGTTCCTGTTTAGATAAAAATCTGACTGTGACAAATTAGCTACCACTCTCCTTTTCATTCAAATTGTCTTGGAACATGTGAGACCTAATTTTGTACTTCTAAAAAATTTGCATCAGCTAGTATATACTATCAGCTTCGGAAAGAAAAACAGTTTGACAATCTGTGGAGATTAGTGGTTGTTTCAGAGAGTTTCCACAATTTGTTTCTCCAGTTGCACTTTAATGGTGTTGGTGGATGTATTCACTGTTTGCAATTGTGGTGTGGTATTTGTCTGTATGGCCAAGCTTTTCTAAATTGGAGGTGTTGGTTGTAATCGCATTAGTCATGCTCCTTTTATGAAACAGTCACCAGTGAGCAGGACTGTGGAAGCTTAATCACTAGTATTCGTGTTGAAAGTTAACATTAGCTGAAGGAATGTGGGCAGAGAAGAAAATTTGGATGAAGTTCTTTTGCAAAATGGCCTTGGAAAGGCCACTTCCTGATGGTGTGCCTACCCTGTGCTTGCTTCTGCATTCCTTGTTCTCAAACTATCTTCCTCTGGTTTCTGTGGGTACAGAGAGCACTATCTCATTATGTGTACCCTAGTAGCAATGAGGTAGGGTAGTAAATTTAACTCAGGTCCTATTTTAAGGGGAAAATTTAAAAGCTAATCCTGCAGTTCAGCTGGAGTAGCCATGAGGACCATTTCTGTGCAAAAGCCAAATAATCAGGCCTGGATTTTTCTTACTTTTTCATGTTTTAAGTCTAGAGACTAGAAACCTTCTTGAAGTCTTACCAGTGAAAATCAGACTCAGTTAGTGTGTTTTGTCTGTGTTGTGAGAAGTTACTGTTAATTTTGTGATTAACACAAGAATACTCATTTGCTTTAAATTTAAATGAACGTGTTATGAATTCAGTTTGCTGTAAAGTGAATTTCAGTTTCTCAACTATAAGAGGACAGAGGAGTTTTGGAGTTTTGAGTTTGCAAGACCATGCATTAATTTTAAGTTATTTTTCAGAAACCATGACATTTTTAGGATAAAAGTCAATACAATGGCTTTCTCTGTGCAAATTGTGTTTAGATAGACTAACAGTAAGGTCTGAACTATTCTTAGATATTTAAGAAATGCAGGGGATGACAGAAAATGAACAGTTTATGTTTCTCTGATTCATTTTAACAATGTGTATAAATTTATGAACACAGCGTGATTTAGAGTAAAAATAATATGTAGGTACGTAGGACAGCCAAGTTTAGTGCAGTTACAGAATCTGAGTTCTCTCTAGTCAGTCTTTTCAATATCAGCTTCTCTTTGATCTTTGTAACCTCAGGGCTAGATTATGAGCTTTCAGTCCGCCAGGAGGAGGATTAAAATATTGTGCCATGGCCCCTCTGCAGCAGGGATGGAACAATACAGAAAGGATCTGTTTCACCAGGCACATGGTGGGGCTGAAGCCAAGCTTCTGCTTACCTCTACCTTTTGCCATTCCATCTTGCCTGATTGCATGGACAAGAGCAAACGGTCGGAAAATTGGAAGAACTTTCTGATACAGAAAGCTGCAGCAGCACTATGAAATGGGTTCTTACACAGTCTTTCTGGAAGACTGCTGTTGAGTGATTGACATATGTCTTCCTAGAGGGTTTTGGGGTCATATGATACAGAAATAATGAGTAACTTTGAAAGATGAGAAATACATTCACCTAAAATAGTTGTTACAAATACTACTTTTGAGCTAACATTTAAACCATCTTTGAACTCATAGTATCTCAGGAAAAATAGTCCCAGTCAGGTTCTTTGTATTTTTATTCAAATCCATTAACATTAAGTGAAATAATTTATTGAATTTCTGTATCTTTTATTCTCTTGCTATGTTTACAGTGCCATACAGCAAAAAACAGATTAGAAGTACATAATAATTCACAAAACCTGTTGCAAGAGTCACACTTAACCACTTTTAACCTGTGTTGTTTATGTCAATTACACCATCAGTGGTATTTGACAACAATTTCAATAAACAATGGGGCATTTTGTACCCTTTTTTGGAAACAAAGCAAATCAGGAAGTGAAAGCCAGAAGTGTCAAGGAGATGCAGAAATGTTTGCTAAGTGACATTGAGGAAAATACTGTAATTTGAATGCAATTTAAACAAACAAAAATAATTTATTTTGAATACAGTCTAAACCAGAATGATTTGAAAAATAACAAAGCTCAGTGCTACGTCTGCCAGTTAAACAGATAAACAGTTTTATTAGTATTGAGGAAAATAAAACAGTAGCTCCAGAGGTTGTTCACAGGATTGGGATTGTTCAGTTAAAACACTCCTGAAGAAAGAGGTGTCAGCCTCTTAAGTGTCTTAGTTAATGCTTGATGATAGTTGACTGCTCTGTCATGGATTTTGTAGAGTCATCTCCCTGGGAAATGGGTGGAAGAATGTTATTGATACGGTAGATTTGAAAATTATTTAACTAGTTTCAAAAGAATGAAATGGTTTAGAAAAAGAGGAGGCTATGCTACCTGTCTAAAAATTTACTTTAAATTTATACCAGTTGATGAATGTAAACCTCAGGTTTGTAAACAGTGATGTAAGTGTCCTGGGTTTGACATTGGCTAAACGCCAGTGCACCCACAAAAAATCATTCACTCATTCTCCTCTGCTACAGTTGAGCAGAGGAAGGGGAAAGAACAATTTAAAAAAAGGGGGTTCATGAGGTAAGGGTTGCAAAGAAAAAACTTTAGGGGCAAAACAGGCTCAAAAACGTAAAAGGTATAAAGAAAAAAATTTTTGACAGAACTAAAAGAGGATAATGAGAACTAAAAAAACCCTTTAGAACACTTCCCCCCCCGTAGCCCTTCTTTCTTTCCCACCAACAGTGCAGGGAGACAAAACGGGGTTTTAGTCAGTTTGTCGCTTCTGAAAAATCTTTCTTCAGTTCACTTAGGAAGAGGAGTCTCTTTTGCTATGCCATGGGGTCTTTCCTACAGAAAACAGTTCTCTGTGGACTTTTCCAATGTGGTTTTAATTTTCTCGAGTAGCAGTCCTGCCCAAACCTGCCACAGTGTGAGTCCCTCCCATCGGCAAAGCAGTTTTCCCACAACTGATTTTTTCACGGGCCATCAGTTCATGGGGTGTAGTTTTTAAGGATGAGCTGTTCTAGCACAAAAGCAAGGGTCCTCTTCCTCTGTCTCTGAAATTAAGGGTTCTCTCTCTCTCTGTTCAAGCCTCTCAGCAGATTACAGCTTTTCACCATTCACATGCTCCAGTGCGAGCACCTTGTTCTCATGGGCTGCAGGTGAATTCTGCATCCACCCCATGCACTTCATGAATTACAGGGAAAGTTTGTTGCTTTATAGTCCTCACAATGGCTTGCAGAAGAATCTCAGCTCCGATGCCCAGAGCACCTTTTCCTCCCCCTCCCTTCTTTTCACCAACCTTGGTGTCACCATGTTGTTCTCATCTCCATCTTTTCCTTTTCTCTGACTTGGGAGAGAATTGGTGTCCATAGGTTCGTTTGTTCTCAAGTTCCATTGACTGGAAAGTTTTTATAGAGTTCTGCAGCACTGAAAGGTTGATACTGACTGGGCTCCACATCGGGGAATTTCTCGCCATGCTCCTCGCTGCTGGTCACGTGGTCCCCATCAGTGTCACGGAGCTGTGCCAGCCACTGCAGTGCTGGCTCCACTTCCTCATGTGGGCCGCCAAAAAGGAAAAGCTGCTGCTTCTGCCCTTCTGTCCACAGCACAGCTGGCTAAAAGCATCTAAGAAAGTAAAGTTCATTGCAAGCTATGCCGAGATCTCAAGAAATCTCAATCTTTATTGTATTGGGGTTTTTTTAATGTATATTAATTTTTAGAGCTGTGTTCGAGGAAACGTCTCAGGAATATTCATTTGCTTTAGAGAAAGATCTTCAGACTTGCTACTTATGGATTGCAAATGTTTTTTACCTTGTAATGTTTTATTCTTTTTTTCCCTAGTAAGCCCACTGTAAGAGCACCGATGTGAGAACTGAGTTTACTGATTTCCCACTCTGATCTGGTCAAAATGCATATTGATTTTGTTCGTTCTGATAGGAGAGGTTCTACAGACTGCTTATGCAAAAGCATGAGGGGGAGGGAAAAGCAGCTTTGAAAGCAAGCACACTAGTCTAACTTACAAATTACAGGATCAAGTTGGGGATCTTCATCATCACAACTCCTCTATTCTCTCTTGAGTCAAGGTGGAATCACATCATCTAAACCATTAACAAGAGCCAGGTGATGTGTTGGGCCCCTGATTTGAGTGGACAAGTGTTGCTGATTTTCTGTTAGAATATTATTGTTTTCTGCAGCCGTTTTAAACATTTGTCTACTGTTGGGTTTATACCTCCCCTAAAAGATGCCATATGGGCCACATTTTCCTATTTTTAAACAAGTTTTTGACGTACAATGACCAGTGCCCTCCCTAACAATAGACAGTACCAGACAGCTTCCTGTGCCACACTGACTGCAAGGATCCCTTTCTCCATGGAAGAGAGTCTCTTTCCCTGTGCCCAGCAATGACATGAGGTGGTATAGAATAACCTCCAAGCCCTATCCGTGGCCCCTCCTGACTCTTGCAAAAATTAACCCTGTCCTGGCCAGAACCAGGACACCATCATAGAAGGCCTCTAGATGAGTCAGGCATGATTTGCCCTTAGCCATGCTGGCTGTCATGGATCATTTCCTCGTCTTGCATGTGCATTAATATGTCTTCCACGAAGATCTGCTCCATGATCTTCTGATGCACAGAGGTGAGGCTCAAAGGTCTGTATTTTCCTGAGTCTACTTTCTCCTTATTTTAAAAATAGGAGTGATGTTTCCTTTTACAGTCACCAGGAACTTTGTCTGACTGCTCTGAATTTTCAAATATGATAGAAAGTGGCTTAAAAAAGTACCAGCCACTTCCCTCTGGACTCTGGGTTGCGTATCACCAGGCCCCATAGTCTGGTACCTATTCAGTTTCTTCAGGTGGACACAAACGTGTGGCTTACAGTGAAAGGAACACTGCTATTGCAAGCCCACATGGAGGTTCAGGGGGTAGATACTTGTTTTCAGTTGGCTCCTTTGGATCAAATCTAAAAGTAGTCAAAGGCTCTTACAGTCTTACAATTTTAAAAATAATTACTGAGTTTGAGATAGATGATTTAATAACCGAAGAATCAAGGAAACATTATCGAAATAAAATCGTAGGCATCCAAGGTACATCAGTTTTTAACAGCTTGGGAGAATAGTCTCAATAGTTTGTAAGTTCACCTTAGACCAGAATATCTATACCTCTTTGCCTTAGTTTAGGAAAGCATTTGAACATATGTGAAGATATTTTCTTCAAGTGCCAGTGGCTCTATTCAAGTTATTGCAACATTTCAAATACCTGGATTCCAGTGCAGGCTTCAGGTGCAGAATTCCCTCTATTTTCTTAGTGTGACTACACAGTTCCTCGTCTGTGTCAACCGTCATCTGCCACTGCAACTGGATTTGTTACTTGCAAATTCTCTGTCCAGCCTTAATAAACCAAATCAATCTCTCTGGTAAAAACAACAGAGAAGAAAAAATAAAAGATCAGAAGAAAAATCGAAAAAATGAAAATCAGAAGAAAAAATAGAAAAAATGTCTTCTTTATATGCAGTGCTGTGCATACGAATTCTTTAATAACAGCATAGAAGACAACCCCAGTATTTCAACATGGATTTCCAATATCTATTGAAAATAGATTGCATACTATTTTAGTTTAGTGTATATAATGAATTCCAAAATAAATGTTTCTAAACCCAGAAAGTACTACCTTTAATAAACAAGAAAACTTTCAGAAATAATAATAATAATAATAATAATAACAACAACAACAACAACAATAATAATAATAATAATAATAATAATAATAATAATAATATCATCATCATTATTACTTACAGGTTTTGCTCTTTAGGTGTCTTTTTGAATGGCTGTAAACCTAACACTGGGGAGACCATACCTGCAATAATCTGTCTAATTATGGTCTTACCTGTACGAGATGGATGTGGACATAGAGGAACATATATGGTGAAAGGATATGAAAGTGATGGAGGAATGGAAGCATCTGTCATATGAGGGGGCTGACAGAGGTGGGACTGTTCAGGAGAACAGTAGACTCAGAGGTATCTTACCCTCATGTGTAAACACATGATGTGGGAAGTAAAGAGGATGAAGCCACACACTTTTTGGTGATGCAGAGTGACAGGAAGACATCAGGTACCAACTGAAATACAAAAAAGTCCTCAACACAGGATTTTTCTTCACTTGAGAAAAGACTTTTTCACTGTGAGAGTTGTTGGGTGCTGTATTAATGACCCAGGGAGGCCTTGAAGTATTTGTCTTTAGAGATAGCTAGTCATGGTTGGAGTTGGAGCTCTGAGCTGTACAACAGCAGGAATGTGAAACTGAACATATAAGTGAATTGTATTTTTAGTACAGATGGGCATGATTTGTCCATTTCTATAAAGAAGGAAATACATTATGTAATTGTACAGAAAATGTGCGTGGTTCATAAGCTGAATGTAGATTGAGCCCTCACTATATGTTATTTACAGCTGGTATAGAGATGTTGAAGGATTGCTGTACCAACCATATGCTATCTGACTTTTTTTTATATAACTAAAAAAAGTGAGGTTGCATTTTTGCCATTTTGTCAGTCTAAGAAATGGGTCTTACCATTCCCAAGAAAAAAAATTGTAAGAATTACTTGTGCAGTAAAAAGAGAATCTCAAATGGTTATGATCCTGTGAAAATAAAAGGTAGGAGCTCTGGTAGGAATTAATAAAAACTAGTACCAATTTCCCAAATATTGTTCCATAGACTAAGACATTGTGATGATACATGAAGAACGAGGTTGTCATTTGTCTAGTTATTTGCATGAGGACTGTAATTTTCCAAATGAGCAATTCCATTAGCTATCCTAGAGTCTGTGAGTTATTTTTTCTTGAGGAAGTTGCAAAGGGAGTAATTCATGCTGGACTTTCGTTCTTGAGAAATTAATGTTGGGCTTGACATTGTTGCTGGATTGTTTGTTTTCAGGAAATTTATTCCATTCCATGGTGCATTTTAAAAGTTTGTTTCAAGACACTTAGCCAAGACTCCTTTTTGCACTTTGCCTTAAATAGATAGTGGAAGAAGTATCATAATGTCAATAACCATTTTGACAGTCATCACTGAGGGGAGAACAACTAAGAATACAGTCTAATTTAATTTATAGTCAGAGCTATGATAGTATTTAGTAATCCCTGTCCCCTGCAAAGGCGTAATTATTCCACTGCAGCAGCCATCCTTTACCTTTTCCCCCTGCCTTTCCTGAAAATATTGGAAAGAGTAATAGAGTAATTCCACCTACTCCAAATGAATGGTGACGTTGAAAGGATATATTTTTCTGTGTTTGTCAAGGCAACCTTTGCCAGTCAAACACAGAGGGCATATTTTAAAGCCTTTGCACAGCACCTGAGGGGTGACAGAGACAGTATTGTCATGCAGGAAAGTGTTTCTGTGAAAATCCAGATTTTTATTTCTTTTATCCCATGTTGAATCAAACTCATGGATTAGGATACATCTGATTAAAATCAGTTTATAAAGGCTGGATTTGGCTAGAATGATATTACATCAAGATAATGTCCAAGTGAGGATCACTGGAGTGCATTTTTGCTCCCACATTTTAAGTTCTTTGTCATGATGATCATTGGCCTCTGTTGGAAATGAATTGTTCAGCTCAAAATTTTTCTAAGTTATTCTATGAAAATCTAAGAAAACAGTGATAGTATTGTAGCATCCTGTGGTCCTGCAGGACTTTGTCGAGTCCTTATACCTGAGTCCTTGTCTTTATCTTCTCTCTTCCCACTGTAGACCACTTAAGAGTGAGTTCAGGTAATATGGTCACTGAGTAAGTTCTCTCACACACAGGAGAATACCACTCAGTTAGCACTAATTTACATGACAGGTCTTGAGATGTAGTCACTATGAAGTAGAGATGCCTTTGTTGGGGTGAGGATTTGAACAGAGAATTGGTGAGCCCAGATGTGTCACATCATTTTCTAGTCCTTTGTCCTAATGGTGATATATCCTATATCCTAATATATCCTATATTCTAATAGTTCCTAATGTGAGCAGCTGCTGTTATGGGTGTGTGGTTGGCGTGCTCTGAAAATGAGTCGTTTAAGTCATACTGAAACATATGGGACACAAGAAACCATTTCAAAAACATGTTGCAGCAACTGATGCTCAGACATGCACAAGTCAGGCACAAAAGTTGGCCGAGCCATTGGAACAAAAATGCTTTATATCCTATGGAAAAAAATATTTTTCCCTAATTTTATTTTTTAATCATTTGGATTCTTTTTGTGTTTCACCATCAGCTAAGCAAAACATTCATTGGCATTCTCACCATTTATGGTTTGATCCACGTATGTTTCAGTCAGCAAAGAGAGCAATCCAGCAAAAAATGTGCTGTGGTTAACGAAACATGAATTACTTGGATATGTAAAAGAGAAAGTGTTGCACATATGCAATTGCACTTTAGTGATCCTTATTTTCAGTGTGTGTTAGAAATTAATTTTGGTCGAAGTGTATCACAGTTGCTGATAGCTGTCTGATTTATGCATATGTTGTCTTGCCAATGCAGCATCAAGCTGTAAAGAGAGTGTTTCTTAGGTCAGGATTTAATTTTCGTAAGGGCTGACATTAGCATTAGCCCATTAGCAGGATTTTAAAACGTGAAACATGCGTGGTAATAAATCTTCTCCAATTACCAAGTTGTAAAATCATCTTACTGGTAATTTCAGTGCAGTGGCTCACTCACTGATTTGAGAATCCATCCTTCTTTGTAAATAGAGCAGAGATTGCCTAAGGCTGGGTCCACCTGCAGAGGGAGAGGTTGTCCAAGTGAAATGGCCTGATGGAAAACTGTATGGTGCCAAGTATCTGGGAACAAATACAGCTCACATGTATCAGGTGAGTATCTATGTTTATTACCTTGCGCTTGCTAAGATGTCTTTATTGTAAATTGCTCATTTGTCTCTAGCATTGCAGTGGACAGCCACACCTTCAAAGATGAAGGCAGCTGTAGTGTGAACTCCTATTGTAACGGTTAACACACTTTAACTAATATATAAAACTTTCTAACCCAGTAGCAAGTGCTGTGCATTGTTTGGGGGAGAACCTTAACTTGGTCTTCCAAAACCAAGAAAATTTCTTGCTTTCTTTAAGAACTCAGGTAAACAGGTGGAACATTAAGATTGAAAGATAACATTTGTTGTTTTCTGCAGGTTGTTTACTTTCATTTTGTAGGTTCACAGCTAATTATACGATTAATGACATAAAATTAAGTATTGGTATGAGCCTCCAATGAACCTGAGGCATTTCATAAGAGGTTGGAAGGGAGGACAGTAAGAAGAAGAGCATAACATTCATTTGTCTGAGGCGTTTTTTGAATTAATTAATCTAAGGAGCATTTTATCCTCAGCAAAGGCAAAAGAGAACTGAACACTGAAGGCAAAGCTAAAAGCTGACTTCTGATTTCAGAGTAACAATTACTGGTTTTTTGGGCTTGCCTTTGAGAAAAATCGGTCAGCAGCTTTGAGTACCCAAGTGAATAGTAGAAACTGCAATAAAACAATCACAATAATAATAGCACTTCTGAAAGAATGAGAATCTAGATACATTTCTTTTATATATATATGTAATCATTTTCACTTATGTAACTCTTTTCATCAGGGAGCCTCACATTACTGTACCAAAATGGCAAATACACTATTATATCTCTAGATAAATTAAGGCACAGGGAAGCTAAATTACTTGCTGCGTTGACCTTCTCACTTTTCCAATGACTTGCAATCGAATTCAAGTCCTCAAATGCTTAAAGCCTTGAGCTAGTCTCTAAATCTTACCTCTTCCCTTATACTTAGCAGCTGTATTGTGTTGTGAAGGTGGAAAATTCTTTATAAAGCATGAAGATTATTTTTCTATAGTAACATTAATCATCAAATCATTTAATCTTTTGAACAACTAGTCTTCTGAGGAATACTGTAAGGTAAATTAGATTAATGTTGTTGTCTTTCATATTTGAAGGAATTTGACATAGTCAAAACAAACAACTTCGTCTTATTTTAGACCTCTTGAACAACATGATGAAATGAGTTGTGTTTAAGGAAAATGGATTAGCATGTGGAGGCTCAGCAAGATTTAGAATTCCTCAGCATAACAAACATAAATTCCTGTAAATTTCCTCTAACAACCCCTATCATGGGGAGAAATGACAAAGTTTAAAGATTATTAGAGGGAGTCCATATTGCAACACATAGAACTATAGAGACAAGTAAGTATTTCGTCTGCAGGATTAGAGAGGAGGCTGTCTGTGGCCACAGATTACAAAATATTTATGACAGGAAGGGTGCAAGATTAACTTCAAGACATATTAGTAGTTCTTCCTCTGTCTTTCTAAACAGTGTCTAAAAGCTCCCTAGACTCACACATACACAAAGATTTATTTTCATCTGGTGTGATCTGTGTTGCACCTTTGAGATTCCCTTACCCAGTCTTTTGTGTGATTTCTTAGCTCTCATAAGGAAAATCTGTTCTAGTTGAACAATTGTGTGAATTTTCCTTATGTTCATCAGATATTTGTACCAAATGTGGCAGTACTTGAGCATGCAGGAGCTATGACACAATGCACCAGAATTTGTGTCATACAGTTTGACATTTGTCAGCCAGTATCCTACACAATCCCTAAGCAGAGCTAAACCTGCCAAATGAATCAGGTGCTCAGGTGAAATTATTAATATGATCTATATCTGATTTCTTGATTATTTCTGATATTGAAGTACACAATTGAGTTACAGTTTATTGAATTATCCATTCACTCCATTAATTGCTTTCTAAAAGCTTTTCCTTTAATTTATGATGTGCTTATAGAAAAAAATCTCATGAAGATAGTAATATATCATGCAGACACAGTATATCAGCAGAATCCAAGTGAAATAACTTACTTGATAAAATTGATGATTTGAAATGTAGGGTCTCCAATCTGAATTGAATTGGAGCTATTAGAGATGGTGGGTTCATATTTTGCATCAATCATGATACTATTAAAAGTCTTAGAGAAGCTCTTGTTGTGTTTACTATCAAGTATAGGCAAATTATTTCCAGTGTGATATGCTGGATTATACCTAAAGAACTTCCATTTACCCTACATTGTAAATGTGCAATATATTTCATACTGCAAGCACGACAGATTCTCTGGTATGAAGCATCTGCGTCCTACTGCACACTGTGAGTAGAAACAAATATACTGACCATTTAAGAGGAGATTTTCTTATCACATGGAGTGTCAGAGTTAATTTCCTAACCAGTTTTTTCACCAGGAATACAAAAAACGTTACCAAATGTATTGTACAGGAAGGAGCAGGAATAGCAGAAAGACTGTTCCTGCATCCTGGATTGCCATCATTTAATTAAATAAGCTTAAGGTAAATTGACCTTTAAGTTCCTCTAACATACTGCTAACAGTAGGCTTATGGGGTTAGTAACAGGAGCAGAAAGGAGTAAGGATGACTCTTGTGACTTTCTTATCCATTTGTGTGCTCTATGCATTTTAAATGCATTGCAGATTTCTGCAGCCCTATTAGTTGCAGTGGAAAAATTGTTTTTAAAGAAGCTAGTAGATCACAGTCTGTATCCTGGCTTTTCAGAATGGATATATGGATTTTTCAGTTGTTCACATATTAATCTGACACAGTCAGCTATAGCAAGCTTTTAATTTGAAAAAAACCCAGTTCATTTACAAGTTCAAAGGCATGATTTTTCAGTTATATCTGTAATAACATTTTTGATAAGTCAGTATTCTCCTATTTTGTATTTGTGCTTATTCTTCTAGTCAAGTGTGCTGTTGTCATTCACATAGTCTCATTAAATCACCTAAGGATGTAGAATAGGATAATGTTATACCAAACTTTAAATTATAGTTTCTGTGGGAGCTAAACTGCAGTCACAGATAATACCTGAAATTCACAACTGTTAGATGAAGTATTAAAATAGAGGAAGAAATCAGCAGCTACTGAAAAAGCTTAAATGCTTCAAAGCCTCAGCATTTTAACATTCCTCACACCTAGTTACATTTCCTTTCTCATTTTCTGCTAACGGGGTTCATATTGGATTAAATCTAAACCTAAGCATGATAAAGCTTTTCATCTTCTGAACAGAGCATTTAAAAGAAATTCCATCAGATTCAATAAAATTCTGTTAACTGGTATTTCCTTAGTTGTCACTCACACTTTCTTTTGACATGGTCTTCCTCAACCTTGAAGCACAGGATGTTAAAATTAATTTTTTATTTATTAGAAGCCAGTAAAAAAAATAAGAGACAAATAAAAATGACATAGGAACATTTTAATGTGTCACTCCTGCAAAATAATGTTGCCTGTCTTGTTACTGTTCAGCATTCCTAATCTAAAAAATTTTACTTTATTATGTATCTGTCAGTGCTGATTTTGAAGTCTCTTTGCTTAGATATTATTTTCAATGATATTATTGTTGTATGTGTTGCTATTCCTAAGGAATAACATTTTTTATGTTTCAGCCTAATTATGTGTTGAAACAGATAGCAAAATATCTGTATATAAGTCTTCTTTGCTTACATATATATTTTTACTTGGAAACATTTCCAGGAACTTCCGGCAAAGGTTAATTATTATTTTATTTTCAAATACACTTTTTTTTTCGATTAGGTGGAGTTTGAAGATGGTTCTCAAATAGTAATGAAGAGAGAAGAAATATATACACTGGATGAAGAGCTTCCTAAGAGAGTAAAAGCACGTTTAGTGAGTGTTGGCTGATGCTAACTTTGTTTTTTATATATATATATATATATGTGTACGCTCAAAAGGCCAGTAACACTATTCTTGGATTTATATTGGATTTTTGGATATTTTTTTTCTGTTTAAGCAGCCTCATGTTTTGTGAAGCCTATGCTATTAAGAGTGGCTGAATCAGCCCAATTAGGAGATGTGTCCATTTGCTAGTGAGATGGTTAATTGTTCTTCCAGTACGGGCAAATGCTGTTGTCGTACATAATTCTTTTCTCCTAAAAGGGACATCGTGTTTGTCTGATCTGTCAGATCAGGAATGACCAAGTTAGTAAATACTTAAATTGACAGACATTCTATTCTTTCAGTATGCTTACAACAGGTATCGTTTTTAAAAAACTTTCCAGCTTCACAGAGCTTTGTGATTTTAAAAGCCTTGATTTAATAGAAATGCAATTAACTGCTTGTAAGAAACAATATAACTGATCAAAACTCATTAATGTTGCTGGCAGGACTTACCAGCATTTCACTAGTCTTTGGTTTAAAACCAAATCTTTGCTACTTTTTATAAGTTTCCTGCTGTTTCAAACAACATCCACCAGCTATATTTTTATGTATGCATGCCAAGTGGAAACATGTTGAACCTCACAGAGAGCATAACTCTTAGAGGTTGAAAAGGGAAAAGTTCTTCCATACATCTATTGGAGGAGATTACCTGTCTTAAGACAGTTCTTTCTAATGCAAAGTGCACTGGTCAAATATTCTGGGTTAAGAAACCCTTATGTCAGTGAATTTGGGATAAATGCACAAATCTTCCAGTATCCTGACTAGGGTTAAGATAGATGTCTTGGAAAATGTAAAAAGAGCCGTCTAATTATATTTAATGGGGTTTTTTATTATACTTGGAAAGCACACCATTGACTTTTTTTTGTTTAGAATGCAAATTATTGCATTCTTGGGATAATAGTAATAATAATACTTATTATTATTATTATTATTTAGATTTTAAATTTTATTTTTTAGAAATAAATATTTTTTTATTTATTTATTTGTTCATTAACTTCATTGGGGAGTTAACTATAGATTAAAAACATTAAATTTGGTCAGCTGAATAAAACACACTACAGCCATTACTGAGACCTCTGCATGATTTTCTACTAGTGCCTTAAATTCTAGAAATATATAGGTTAGTCCTCAAGGCATGGCCAACACCTCCTTCCCCTCCTCGTGCTGAGCACAGTGTAAGTTAAAGACAGCCTATGATCCTGTTTCTGTCTATTGAAGTAAGAGACAGCAATTCCTTCTAAATGATGTTTTTCTTAATCTTGGGAATTCTTCCATGACTCCAGCAGTGTAAGTTGGTCCAAAATATTTTGCCTCTGATTTTGCCCTGACAGCTTGCTGTTTGTTGTTCCACTGCTTTGTTAGTGGGGATTCCCAGCTGGTTTAAATTTGATGACAAGTGACCAAACTGTGACCCTGATCCTTTGCAAGTTAGGCAGTGCCCAGGTTTCTTTTCAGGCATCCATAACATAGTACTTTGCATTTAAAACTTTCCTGAATAACACAAGGTGGTGAATATTACATGATACTGCTAGGATCAAACCTGCCCAACAGCTGCATCACTTCCATGTCACTGTTTTCTCACCTAGAATTGTCATGACTGTGTGATCCCGGGATAAAATCCAGACTAACAAGTGTTAGTTATGTGTTTCCAAGGAACGCGACAGACATAGAGAATTTAATACTGAATAGGATCTGCAAAATATGGAAGGATAAAAATTGTATGTGTGTGTAATTAATGTCTGGTTTTAGTCTACAGCTTCTGACATGAGATTTGAAGACACATTTTATGGAGCAGATATTATCTTGGGAGAGAAGAAAAGGCAGAGAGTCCTGAGTTCTCGCTTTAAGAATGAATATGTGGATGATCCAGGATACCGCACCTTCTTAAAAAGCTCGTTCCAGAAGAAGTGCCAGAAGGGACTTTAAAGGAAGCAAGAGAAGAGAAAGGGTTCTTGATTAAAAAGCATGCAGCATTATGTGCTATTGGGTTTTGTTTAATTCAACACTCCATTTTACAGTGAACTAATCCATACACCAGCCTTGTAATCTGAAGTACTTGAGTTCTGATTTCATCAGTTAATGTATTTAAGAATTTGTAATATTTTGCATTATAAAACTAGGGGGAAAACCAAGAGAGATTACTAAATGATGTGCTGAAGAAAAGTTTCAGTCCTGCTGTCATTGAAATAAGTGGTAAAATTCCCATTTAATTATTTGAGTCACAATCCTGAGAAGGAGACATTTTAGTAAACAGAGATAATGTCAGTGGCTCACTTTTTTCTGCACACAGGGAAGGACATTAAGTTCAAAAATAGCAGTTTTTATAAAACATTTTTAAAACAAAACCGTATTTGTACAGGACTGAGACAATAAAGGCTGTGCTTACTTTGTACAGTGCTTTTACATTTTTATGTCACTACTGTTTTCAGTAGGATTTGATGTAGACTTAGATATTTTTGGCTTTTAAGAGAGGTATCTTCAGAACAGCAAGGATATTTTGTATATTTAAAGAGACAGATTTCGGCAGGTATTTTTAAACACATTTTTCATAAAGTCTATTAAAAATAGGTACTTGTAAAATACAAATTTCTTTCACTGTGTGTATGAAAGTTAGAGTTTAAATATATATGCTTAACAGCCTAGTTTTGAATGAATATATTATGGCTTTTATTTTGAAATAATGTTCAAGCAATGTAATAATGTTTTAAAATAAATAAATACTTTACTACAATTGCAACATTTTTCCTGTTGATGTGATTTTGAACCCTATTTCATACCTGTAGGAATCAAGAATATATGTTGTATTTTCCTGAACACAACAGAATATACACACAGACACTCACATAGCTTAGTATTAAAATGCAGAGTTTGTTGTACTTTCTTTTCTTGTCTTTCTATTTCTCTTCAGTCTTTGGGATCTTGACCTTTTTGGATGTTTCACAGAAAGCAGAAAGTCTGAATTTGTCTGAACCCTTGGGTATGTGAACCTAGAAGGGAGCGTTATCAAAATTACTTCATCTGTTTCTTGTAAATTGGACAGTCAGCAGGATTTCTGACTGTCTGCCACAGGAAAAAGAGCCCTCCAAAATCCAATTTAAATCCAAGCACTGCTGATTCTAGGGTTCTGCTTGCAAAAAACCTGAATATATGGACCCAAAGATTTTTTTCTGTACAAAACCCCAGTCCTTTATATGCTGAAGCATACAGGCTTTTGTTTCACTGAAGCCCTTCCATGATTATTCTTATTTTTTCAAGTGGACAGTAAAATCTTTTCAATTGCTATGTGACACCTCAAGTGACAGTATAAGTTTTCTGTGTTACATTAACTATATTTTCGTGTACCATGAAATGACTCAGAATCCCTTTAGTCTAAGAAATTGCTTAGCTGTGACAATTGGAGTGTATATCTAATTGATAACACTTTCTCTAAAGGCACAGGGTTATGGTGGATGCTGTCTGGCATATTTCACAGTATCAGGGCTCTTTTTGGTATCGTAAAGAAAATATAAAAACTAATGATAGATTTGCAAAATGCAAGATTGCTGCTGCCTTCTATGGTTACATGCAGCTGATAATCATGTTGTATGGGATTTGTGTGACTGAGTTTTTGTAGTGGGGTCCACAGGGGTGGCTTCTGTGAGAAGCTGCTGGAAGCTTCCAGCAAAGCCAATGCCAGCCAGCTCCAAGACAGACCCAGGCTGGAGCAGGCTGTGCCTGAAGGACTGTACCCTGTGGAAGAGTGACACACACTACAGCAGTTCGTGGAGAACGGTTGTTGCCCATGGGATGCGCTCACACTAGGAGGAGTTCATAGATAGCTGTCTCCTGTGAGAGGGACCCCGTGTTGGAACAGACTCGTCTCCCTGAGCAGTGGTAGGAACAACGTGTGATGAACTGACCCTGAGCCCCATTCACTGTCATCCTGTACCTCTGTGGGGAAGGAGGAAGAGCCCAGGAGAGAGGGAGATGTGGAAGGAAGGTGTTTTTAGGATTTGATTTTACTTCTCATTGTCCCGCTCTGATTTCGTTAGGAATAAATTCAGTTAACAGCCCCAGTTTGTCTTCTTTTGCCTGAGATGGTATTTGGTTTGTGATCTCTCTCTGTCCTTAACTCACTAACTTTTTGTTATATTCTCATCTCCCTGTCCAGCTATGGAGATGACTGACAGAGTGGCTTTGGTGAGTGCCTGGCACTCAGCCAGGGTCAACCCACTGCACCTAATTACTGATGCTTAATTTCAAAATACTGTGTTCTGTGGTAAGAAAGCTTTTATAATCTCCCATGAAGGTTCAAAACAACTGTGGCATTTTTAAATGATTAAATACATATTAAAATATTTTGTTATTGGATAGGTGATGCTATGTACAAGAGAGGCTAGAAATCAAATGCATGTTCTTTGCCTGCATCTGATATGACCTGTTACGACACCATGAATAAACCCGTCATTTCTACAGAGTGGATCTTTCTCTTCAAGATCCTTGAAATTTGCTGACTAAAAGGTTGCAAATTTTTTTTTCAGAAAATTCAAACAGGCAAAAAGTTGGCTTGTTTCCCCTTCTACCTTTCATCAAGAAGATCTTTACTTTGGAAGTTCTCAAATGCACTGAAATTATTTCTGACCTTTATAGGGAACTAGAAAATACTTCTGAGTAAATGAAAAGTGTAATTGTCATCACTGCAGTTCGTGCCTCCTGATTCAGAGCTAATGGTCTTTGCAAGCTAGATTTGCTAAACAACTGGCCTAGAAAGACAGTTCCCGCTCCCTTAAAATTCCTGAAAAGCCGCATTTTTCTGTTCTACAACAGATATTGTTATGGACCTTTCAGGTATATGAGAAAGAGAATACATTGGTGTGGAATGCTCTGGGAAACCAGGAGCTTGCCACAAACTGAATCGGGTAGACAGACACCAAAACAGGGTTGCTTGTTATCCATGTAACCAATTCTCAATAGCAGATTTCTCCGGTAAAACATCTGTGTGTTATTTTTCTCCTGGTGTTAGAGACAGATACATCTTTTCTAGTGAAAAAGCAGGCCAGCATTCGCGACCATTTCAATTATAGTGTCTGTGTGAGGAAGTGTGCAGTTAGGGTAGGAAGAGTGAAGCCTTGTAAAAGACTGGCTAACAGAATTGGCATAGTATTCCTAGGAGTAAAAAAACCCCCAAACCAAAAAAATCCCACAAAAATTGAATGTTAATAGCAAGAGAGCACAGCATGCTCGAGGATAGGGCGGGCCATGTTCTTTCTGTTGCCTTATATGTGCAAGAATGAAGTAGCTGTTCTGTATAGTCATAAGTCCTGAAGGTCATGGATGAGAACACAAAGTAGTGGTTTGGTCAGGATACATCAAAATTATTTTTATTCACTCTCATCTGAAAAATACCAAGGAAGAATCTGAAGTACTTCAGTTTATGCTGGCTTGTGAAGCCAAATGCTTTAATGCTATGACTCTGATTTCCACAGCTATAAGTAAGGTCTGATAAAATCAAATTACTAGAATTAGATAAAAATTAGATTACTTCTTTTGAATCCTATTTGCTATTGTATTACTGTAGTAAAGCAATTTTTTTGATGCTTAATAGGAGTTCTGCAGTATATTGTGTTGTGCTACAGTGGTTAAAAATTTTCAATTAAAGAGAGTAATAGAAAAATTCCTACAAAATATTTTTGCTTTGAAGCTTGTTTATACTTTCCAACTGTGATGCAAGTGAACAGCAATGTTTTGTAACAGAGAACTTAATGTGGTATGCTGATATTTACAAGCAAAATAGGGCCAGGTAAAAGCTGTCCCTTCTTATGCAGTTCCACTCTTTCTGATTTTGCAAAATGTTTTCCAATGTAGAAGACATTATAGAGAAAAATAACTGATAAGCTACATTCTGCTTGAATGATCAATAATAACAAAATATTTGTTATTACTGCTAAATAACAAATATTTTTATTTGCTGTCTGTGCTTCTCAATATAGCCACCTCTGTTTAGTGGCACAATCACAACTATTAACTTTATAGTAGATGAAGGCAAAACTGTAATTTGACCTGCTGGTATGAAATGCTGCTTTTTTTTCAGTCTCTAAATTTTGTGGTGGTTTTTCTGTTTCTTGTTAGCCAACTGAAGTATTTAATGCCAGTGTTCAACAGCATATTAGTATGAGAGAAAGCTTATTTAGGGTGGGCAAAAAGAATTTTTCCTGCACATATGCACAAAAGGCATATCCATCTCTTTTAAAAATTGCAGAACTATCGGATAGATTTATCACACACCTTCACATTTCAAAAGCCATCTCTGGGGCTTCTAGTCTTGAATTCCAAATGCCTTAGATAGCATTTTGCTCTGACATATCTAGCAAAAAGAAAATGATGATGTTATGGTAGGGCATAAAAGTTTTACTGGAGTTCATCTCAGCTGTTGTATATACAGTCTACTCGGTTATAGCTTCACTGTTACTACTAGACTGAATTGTCCTACAGCCATCCTGCTGTTATTCTCAACATTTAAATGTATTTCCTCTAAACTTAGATTTGTAGGCAGAGCTGGTAGCTGCCTAAACTTTTTTAAGAGCCTGTTTTGAGTTACTAAAACTTTGGCAATTTAGATATCCTACAGCTTTTTATGTGCAGGTTCATGTCTGAAAAAGTCAGGAAACTTTACCTCAAGCAGTTTGGTCTTTTGGAAGGATTTTGAAGAGGAGGATTAAGAATAAAAATCATCCTTCTTTCTGTCCCAAAATTTCCCAGGCCTTTTTTTGACAACCTCTCTGATTCCTTTATACAGTGAAAGTGAGTCCCTTTGTACAGGGACCTGCTGGTGAATCACTGAAAGAGTGATTCCCATTAGATTTTAGAGGTAGGTTTGTGAAGTGTTTCTGTAGATGTGCTATCATCTGACTGAGCTTTCATAAACTGGTCTGTGGCTGAGGCTCTGAGGTAAAGTCTTGAAGAACCTGTGCCACTTCAGGGCTCATTCCATGTGCCACCACAGTGCCCTTCTGCAGTGAGGGACTGGGCTGTGCATGCATTGCCACCACAGCTCAGCACTGGCCTTGCAGTCTGGGGGAGCCTTTTGTCCTTTCCTTGTTCACTCTAGTTACTTCAGTGGAACCCAGAGGCAAGCTCTCATTTGTTCTCAATGCCTTGCTAAAGTTGATGCTGTATCGAAAAACAGGTTTGGGGGGGGGAAAAAAAAAGCAAGAAAAATAAAGAACCCCAAACTTCTTCAATACAAAAGCGTTAAAAAGGCAAATATGGAGAATTCATGCAGCTGGAAGGAGAAGAAATAGGGGGACCAGATTCTTAAAAAGAGATTTGTACACAGTCTCTGTAGAACCCAGGATGCCTGAGGGTCAAATTTCTTGTGGTATAAGCAAATGGCTGTGAAATGTACCAGCAAATTACTGAATGATTGCCTTTAGGAATATCATTAGGAACATTCCTGATGCCAATTACTGCATGAACTCAAGGAGCAGTTATCTCTGTTCTCCTAAGGATCTGGTCCTTCTGTACAGATGGAAAAGTCAGTTATATGGGATGAGAGTTTAAATTTTTTTTCCCAGATTGGTTACTAGAAAAAAACAGGTTTTGTGTTTGAGTGCTTTTAAATTACTATGCTGGAGTTAAGGATGCAAAATATGAAGTATACAGCCAATGCCAAAATTTTCCCACAAGATACATAGTGCTTTAAACTTCCTCATATGTTCCTTACAGATCCAGCCACTAGATGAACTGTAGAAAAGAGTCACCATAATGACTCTCTGGAATGTGCAGGAGTTAAAAGCAAGGAAGAAAAGAGATGAGGCACTGCATTCCCAAAGGCATTTTTTTGGCACAGTACTAACATTTGATGGCAATGTCATGCTACATTACTGAGGAGAAAAGGCTCAAGGAACAATGTAACAGAACGAAACTATCTTTGAGAAGTTTCCATATCAAAAGTAGTCCATTGCAATTCCTCTCTTCCTTTCTGTGTGGGCATATGTAGCATACATAAATAATAAAAAAGGCTGCTAACCAAGCTGCTAACCTCAGTCCAGTCCAGTGTGGCAACCAAGGGTGACTTGCATGACCCTGTGATTTTCCTTTGAGCCCTATTAGGAGAGTAAAAGCAGGAACAGGTGAATTCATTATTTATTATCTTTTAGCTGTAAAGACGAAGGAGCAGATAACAGTTTCCTTTTGCTATTGGCGTACTGAAATAGCAGTAAGATTTCGGTGCTGAGTATCTCTTCTTGTTATTTCAAGGGTTCAGTCCTCTCAAAAGAAGGGATGGAGCCATTCTGTTCTCTGCTTATCTAGTTTTGTATCTCCCACTTCAAAGTCCCCCACCAAAAAGCAGTGAAAAATGAGCTAAAATTCTTCCAGCTCCAAACACACAAGTAGAAAAAAGGACAACTTCCTATTTTTCTGTGACAACCGTGTGGAGCCAAGATGCAGGGGACAGAGATCTCTGGAATGGGAAGGAGTTCAGTGTCTCCAGTGTGTCTCCATGCTCCCTCTGTGGACTTTTATCTATTTAATGCCTTAAGACGTGGCTTGAGACAAGTGGAATATGTTCTGCTTCACTTGCTCATGTACAATGCCAGTATGGTCTGTAGATGGTGAGCAGCGCTATCTCAGATAACAAAATGGGCACTGACTACTGCATTTTGGAGACTACTGAATAAGGACATAGCTACAGGAAGCAGTGGTGCCCTAGGCTAAAACCAGAAATCATTAGGTTTTCAATGCTCTCACCCTCGTCATCCACTGAAACAAAGCAACATGGAACAGCATATCATGGCAAGAGCTCACAACTTTGATGCCATCTTCCTGTTTGACTTTGGGCAGGTCTCCAGAGACCATGTCTTTCCCTAGAGGAGTTAGTGGATGTGAGATCACGTACCTGGTTCAGTAAGAGTATTTGAAAAATAAATGTAAGGTACATTGTCAAGTAACAGAAAGAACTACATGAATAAAATTCTTCAGTAGCTTCTTTTGGCCAAGGGAAAGTCAAGCAGAGGCTACATGAGATAGTTGCAATAACTGGAGGCGAATCTTTGCAAAAAGAACTTTGAGCTGCAGGATAGCCCTGAGACAGTGGTGTAAGTATCACTATGTGCTTAGAGAACAAGCAGGACCAAGACACAACCATGCATGCAGAATTTTTTCCCCAGTATTTTGAAACACTAAAGAAGAATTTCAAACAACCATTGAGCTTTCCAAGATCTTTGTTGCCAAAGGAGGTGGGTGTCTGATATGCAACAGTAGTGTTGTGCTACAGCAATCCAAGGTTTTGGAATAATAAAGGAAGATTGTGTCTCAGGAAAGTTCACCTGCTATTTGACTGGGCTTCCACTGCTGGGGATACTGACAAGTGCTGTAGGGGTGCACGCAGACCACAACCCCCACCCTACATAAACATGTGATCTGAGTGCATTACTCTCAAGTTTCAGGGCTTTGCTCTGTGGCACTCCCCCAAAGCTATTTAACTATAGGCATTTTATAAAAAAATTAAAAAAAATCTATTGTAGATATTTCTTTGTGAAGTGCCCATCAAATAAACTGCTGGGATAGTAATGAGAAAATTCATGTCAATTAGTAATGTTTTAAAAAGACAGGAGAAACCAATTGAGAAACCCCAGGAGGGTAATCACTTGCCATCCAAATTATTAATTTCATGATGTGTTTTAAGAGAAAGGACATGATAGCAACTAAAGAAGGCCCTGGAGGAACACAATACTGGTATGTCAACACAGTTGATTTCTCAGTGATTTAAAGCAAATTACCTTAGTGACAAGTTAAAAAGTTTCCAGTTGAAAAGGAGATGTTACTTCTGGGCCAGTGGAGGGTCCTACATGGCTATGGGACCGTTGCTGGGCAAGGAGTGACCAAAAGAGTTGGCACACCTTACCAACGTTTTTTGCCATTTTTGCCATTTTTTACCAGATGCGCTGGGATATATCACAGGTATACTCACCAGTTTCACAACTTCTCTGGCTTGTCTTCTCCCCTTCCTTGCCAGTCTCATGCCTTAGGAATAAAGGATGAAATGATAGTTCAAGTCGTAGTGAAAGAGCAGCTCTGACTCCATAGCAAATACTATTGCAGCAAATTGACATGTCTGACAGTGCTTTAAATGAGGAAGGTCAAAAGGTTTCATAGAGAATAATACCAGATTTTTCAAATGGAGAATGGGGGCCGAAATTACTTGTTAAATGCTGTGTAGCACTAATGTGAGAGTTGACTGAGTGAAAGCTTCAAGTTTTTGCCCAATAAAAATTATAACAATACAGCAATTATAGCTTAGTTCTGCTATGAGAACAGTCTCTGGCATCCCCTTACTGTTGTCAGGCCATGTAATCCATTTTCTCTAGTGAATTATGTGGTATTCCCTATGGCAAGAATACTGCTTTGCATTTTGCTCTATTTCTTTTTATCTGGGTTTTGTGTTTTATGCTTTGCATATAGCCCTTAGCCAATACAATTTCCTTGTAGGATCTCTCCCTTCCTGTCTGGTGCTCCCCGCCCCAGAAGTTTTCACCATGCAAAGGGCAAGGTAGAATGGATGACTGAAAATATTGTTTTATACAGCTCTGTACATACTCCTGTAGTGTCTGTGGCAGACTCATCCTTAGTTTCCATCATGAGTTTGATTTTCTCCTGCCTTGCTGCATAGCTAGTTAAGATTTTAAGTGTGCATTACATGCTGTACTCTGAATCTTTTGCAATTTGTTAGGGTGTAGTTCTGGGGTTAAGGTTCAGACCAGAGTGGAAATATCTCAAGGATCCTTGCTAAATCAGTACAGCACATGAATAACCTTCTTGTTCTACGTTTAGTCTTTCTGTGGTGTATACTGCATTATCAAGAATATTGATCCATAACTGCATTAGAAGTGATTCCTTGGCTATTTTTATGTTAAAAAATCAGTTTTGTAAAAATGTTATAAACAACATATATGATTAAAAGGTGGAATTTTTCAACATTGATTTTTACAGCTTGATATGAAAACATATCCAGAAAAAGCAAGTTTTTCCATGTTACTTTCTATCACAGTACTTCATGAACTGAATTTTACCAAATTTATTCCCACATATCCATAGAAGGACCTAATTCTAATGCAAAATTTTCATAAGAAAAGAGTAACAGAAGAAAACCCACGTTCTGTATCTGGACATTTGGAGCAGCAGCCTCTGAATGTAAAATATACTTCTATGTGTATATTTTCAGATAAAACTCAGAACTTCAGAAACTCATCAGCAGTATAATCTTTTGAACTGAAAGTCTTTTAGCAGCTTCCCCAGAGCGTTAATGGAAGATGTGATGGCATTCCATTTGATAGTGATTTTGTCATTAGCAGTCCTTTTAGATAAGGGATTATGCTTAGTGACAAATGGTCACTTTAGCAGAAATAGAGCATTAATTTAGCTCCACTTTCTAATTTTTGATTTGTCTTTACATGAAAAATGCAGTAAATTACTCTCAGATGTGAGATCAGTGATACAACATCTGAGGGAGTTGATTTTTTAATTAGATGTGTTCTGCAATGTAACACACATCTTTCAGTAGTAACCTGCATACTTTTACTCTAACCGTGCAAGGCAACTGTCTGAACACTTTGTTTCAGGTGGATTGTTTGCATTTGGAGGTTTAATTTTATTGTGTTTTTTGTTTGTTTACAGGAAAAGAGCTGGCTGTTGCAGAAATTAAGAAAACTATTTGCAAATAAAATATGATGGATTCCTGCAAAACAGGGTATCTCCTTTTGCTTTCAAGCTTTGAAAGCATTGAAATAAGAAAGCAGGAGGACATCTTATAGCACAGCAGAGGTTCTTCTCAAGCATACGTTACTGCATAAAATAATGCATAGATCGTAGAAGGGAACCAAAGTATTTGGAATAAATGTTCACTGGATTTTAACTAGAATTTATGGATTCATTAAAGTCTCTCTGATGTGCAGCAAAATTAATCCTGATTATCTGCTTTTGAAGCAGAATAAAACAAGGGAATACATATGCTTCTTAGTCCTATCTTTTCTAATCATGTTTTTGTAGCATTGAATTGAGCATTTCAAGTGCATAAATGGAAAGCAATTTTTTTCTTGAATGACTGAAAAGGCACATTCTAGAAAAGAAAGTATAAGGCAAAGTCTTAATGGTTCTCTCCTTTTAGATTAGCTGGCAGATGCAATCATCAATTCTTTAGTCATGTAGGTTTAGTAAAAAAATTTTTGAGAAAATGAGAGTAATCTCAATTAAGCCCTACAAACCCAAGGAATGCACTAAACTACCTATTAAAAAAAACCCAAACCACACCTTCAAAAAGTTGTCTTGCAGCAGATAGATCAATGCACGTCTAATTTTGAATGAAAGCCCATTCCTATTTTCTTTTTTCCAGGCAATATGGAAACACATGATTTAGATAATTTGTGGCTTCATGCTGAAAACACCTTCAGTTAAAATGGAATGAAAATATCCCACTAAAGCTCTAAAGAAAGTTAAACCTCCTCCCTGTGAAGGATTTAAGGCTTGGATCGTAGTGGCTGGTACAGGTGATGAATTGGAAGCTGTCTTTCTCACAGTGGCCTGTCATCACTCTGGTCTCTGTTCCTCTTGTGATTTGATTGTTGGCTGACTGGTGGCATGAACAAGGTATCTCCTTAATCTCATTGGGATTTAGTAAGGTCGGATGTATTCTTCAATGAAGTACAAAGAACATAGTCTTATATGAAAGCTTTTCATCGTTTTAAAAAAAGAAGTCTCTGAAAACCTAATTTTTAAGCTGACTTTTAGCTTGAATAGTCATTGAGGCAGTAAATGCTTCTTCCCCGCCAGATTTGCAGGGACAGCTTCAGTGTTGCATTTGGGAGGAAAGTACCAGACCCTGCTCAATAGTTAAGTCCCTAGTTAAGGTTATTTTTTAATAGCTTCTTTGGTTTGTAAGTATTTTGGCATCAAATCAAATCAAACTTTTCTCATTACACAAGATGTGGCGCTCTACATTTGGATACAAAGTTACTACGAAAATACAGGGGAAGGGAGGGCACTGCATTCACCAGAGGAGAATTTTTCATCCAAACTTAGTTAGCGTGAAGAAGTACTTGTTCCCTGGGTGAATAGAAATCCTGAGCAGTTAATCACAAATAGTGTGACTGGAATACTACTTTCCAAGGGAGAATCCTGCCTAAGGAAGCCTGGCTGGATGTTAATAGCTGTGGCTTGGCTTTGCTGGCAGTTCCTGTGCTAATTAAAGTAACAACATGAAGATTTATAAAATGCACAATAAAGTCCTAAGCACAGATGCCAATGGGGATGGAGATTATTTTAGTTGAAATCACACAGGTTACCAAGACAAGTTGGTATTAAATGACCCTGCAGAGATGCAATTTTAGTCCCTTGCTTTTCCTGCCAGTTGAGGGATGCCAGCTCTGTTAAGATGGACAAAGTGCTGTGATATGCACTGTGAAACTTCTGTTGCTGAAGGTCTTTAAGAACATTTTAGACCAACATCTGTCTAAAATAGCTCAGGAATAGTAAGACCTGTTTTAAGGCAGGAGGTGTGTTTCTTTCTGCTGCAGTTTTGTGCTGTAAAAAGAATGGGTGCTTCAAAAACCTCAAACTGAATAAGGCTAGTTGTATGTAAGCTTTCATTATAGGGTAAGGACTAGGGAGGGAGACTTCTGTGGTCAGAAAAGGAAAATATTCTCAGTAATAACATTAAGGAAACATTTACCATGAAATTACTTTTTTGGAAAACAGATGGGTTTCCATTTTATCTGCAAATGAAGTCTGTTTGTGATAACTCTAGTTAAAAAATCCAAAGTTTTGTTTGTAAAATTTGATTGTCTTGCTAAAGAAGACGTCTGTATATTAATTCAGTGTAAATAAAACTATTCTGTCTGAGGAAAACAATCAGAAGATATTATATTTCAACTTTAATATGGCTGTACTACCACAATGCTACTATCCTGAATTTCAAATTAATTTGAGCTCTAATGAATAAAATTAGTTGTCCTAGTGTAATAAAAATCTCAACTGAATGGTTTAGCAAATTAATATAATGATAATTGTAGCTGTCCTGATCTTTCTGCAACCTGAGATTCTCAGCTGCATCTGTCCCTTTTCTTTTCCCCATGTAAAAGATGGTGAATAACCCCAGAGAGTGGGTGCTGGAGCTGCTCTTTAGTGCTGCTTACTGTAGAAGTCTCACTGCAGTCAAATTGCAGCACTAGTGAAATGAAAGACTGAAGAAAATAGCCTTCTACTGGAGTCAGGGTGGAGAAAAGTCAATGTAAATAATTGCACAGTGTTGAATACCTTTTCATATTCTAAATAAAAGCAGTGGTAGTATGATTCATTTGATACTTTGAGAACTGAACCTTCACAGCACTGGTTATGAAATAAATATATTGTCTTGGTTTGAAAAGACAGGTGTCTGCTAAGGAAGGCAGGAGCCTCCCTTGAAATGGAAAACACCCCTCCCTCCAAATTTTGAAATTAAGGGGGCTCTCAGGCAAAGATATGGGAATAGGAATAACAGTTCTTTACTAGAAAAATTAAAAATACAAATACAATAGTGCAAGAAAAGAAACCACTGTCAGAGTCAGAGTACGACCTGACACCCTGTTGGTCAGGGTGTTGGTGACAGTCTGGTTAAATGGTGGCTGCAGCCCTTCTGGATGGATGTGGTTCTGTTGAAGAAGTAATCCTGTAGAGGGAAGTAGGTTTCCTCTGAAGGTCCAGTGGTGGTGTAGATGGGCCTGGTCTTTTCTCTGGGAATCCAGTTGGAAAAGGCTGCTCTGGCGTTCCAAATCTCAGATTTTATCCAGGTAGGAATGTTTGGCTCCTCTCCCTGGGCAGAGCATCTCACAATGAGACTCAATGGCCCATTAACTGAAGATATCTCCTTGAGGGAGGATTGGTTGTGGAAAAGATAAAGAAAACTGCCCCCTGGTTTTATCAGGTGGCCCAATTAACAGGAGATAACTGCCCCACCTCTGACAGATGGGAATAGAATACACACCCCCAACCAAAGACATATATGAGCTCAGAGAACAGTCCTGGTCATCTTTGTTAAAAATGTCTTTGTGATTTAAGTTTCACAGAAAATTACAGAATGATTTTGGGTTGAAGAAGCCTTTAAAGATCATCTAGTCCAAGCCCCTGCCATGGGCAGGGACACCTTTCACTAGAACAGGTTGCTCCAAGCCCCATCCAGCTTGCCCTGGAATGTTTCCAGGGATGGGGCATTTATTAACCCCTCTGGACATCCTCTCCCACTCTGTCACTACCATTGTTATCATATGATGTAACTTTTCAACCCTAATCATAGTAATGTAACAATTCCCTGGTTCTTCTCTCCTTAGGGAGAGAAGACATTAGGGATATGAGCTTGGCTGCATTTAATGAAAACGGGTTCTAGAAGTATGAATATGTATTTGATGTGTCATATGATTTCCTAAGTTTTCAAATGTTACCTTCTCGTCATTTAATAATTTAAGAAATCATTTAATAATTACAAATTCGGGAAGGGATAGCCCTCCTTTGCCACCCAACCCCTTTAGCTTGCAAATATTAGCAGTGCCTGAAAGAGCTATATAAAAGGAATCATAACAGGAAAATTAGTTTTGAACTCTGCTGTAAATCTCCTTTCACTTTTTCTATTTGGACACATCATACACCCTCCGTATGTAGGTTTTCCTTTATTTATCAGATCCTTTTCCTGGTGTGACATAACCAACCAGAGCAGTGCTATGCAACCGTGTGTCCTGCCTCAGACTTGTCTGATCTTTGATTTGCTGGCAGGCAGAGAGCTTTTCTCTGTTCTTGCACATGCAGTGGGATCTCTTCATTAACCTTCCTTACTGATTCATTGGAAGGGTGCACTAGACCTGGGGCTGTGTGTTATCAGTCAGAAGGTTTTTCCAATTTAAATCTTGACGAAGTTGGATATCTGAAAGCTGGGTGTGTTAGTCAGTGGAGAGACCCAGGGAATTCCTAAACATTCCACAACATTCCTGTCTGTTGGAACAGGATAAGGAGAATGAAATAATACTCTTTTTTTGTTTGTGGAGTGGCTTTTTTTCTTGGTTTTGTTGTTGTTGGTGGTGTTTGTTGGTTTGGTTTGGTTTGATTTTTGGGGTTTTTTTGGTTGGTTGGTTGGTTTTGTTGGGTTTGGGGTTGGGGGGGGTGGTTTTTTTTGTTTGGTTTTTTTTTTTTTTTGCATATGCTGAATCAATAAATATGCTTGGAAGAAGTCATAAAGCAATTTTGCTGTTAGGTAATGGCTGTGCCTTCTTTTCTGAAAGGCAGGCCATAAGCCTGAATGTTTCTTGTCTTTCGAAGTGAATTTCATGGTGTACATATAACCTCTAGCTGGGCTGGCAGGTTTATCTTAGATGGCAGTAAGTAAGACTTTTTGCAATTATGTAACTTGCTAGCTGTGCGGGTCACAACACTATTCTCACAGAGAACACCTTGCTCTTGTTGCTATTTCTCCAGCATTGCTGTAGCTACTGTTGTTCTCTGTAGAAAATAAATTTGTCTGAAGCAGAAAAAGCTGACTGCTCTTTGTGTACAGAATTTCGCAGCAAGATGATGTGTTGTCCCCCCCACCCAACAACAGAATTTTGCAGAATACTAGAAGGTATGAATAACAACACAAGCACAGTGTTTTCATGTATTTTTGGCCATGTTTTTGATTCCATTGCTTTAGGTCTGTGTCTAAAATCTCAAAAAATACATACATGATTTCTATATTATCTGAATTTCACCTCATTAGATTTAGTATAGAAGAGAAACAAAGCAGATAAAAGAGTTTCATTTTCTCTTTAATATTTCCTAAAATCATCTGTAAGAAAGTATGAAAAACCATGCACAGACAGCAATACAATAAACACCAGCAAGAAAAAAATGCTGCCTTTGATACAGTGGCATGGATTTCCTTTTAACCCTGATGCATCTTTTCGTGCCCTCCTCTGACTGAGCATTTCATCCTCTCAGAAGATGTAACACTAGTACGTTCAATGTATTGCTGGTTATACTTTGGAACCAGCTACAAAAGTAATTGTGCCATAATAGAAGGTCGTTCTTCTTTCAGCTGTCCTCATGAGTAATTCTGACATCCTCCTAGTACTTGACCAATGCACTGAGAATTTTTTTCTTTTTCTGTATCTGATTATATGGCCACCCTTTGCTTTCTATGCTGTTTTTTATTCTATCCCAATACAGGAATGTCATATGTTGGTTCCAGACAGGGAGACCACTCACATTTTCCTGAAGATCTGTACGTGAAATAAGAGTGGGAAAGATGAACCAAAAAATTGGAATTCCTGAACCTGCCTGGATAGCAATGTAAAAAATAATGAACACACATTTCTTTGTCCTGTGTCACTACTAATTGATATACTGCAGCATGAAGACCAGTATTAGTAGCATAACGACCTAATATGATTGTAACAATCCAAATGAAACCAAACCTAAGCAACAAATACAGGCAAAAAGAAGGAAAAGTGCCCATTGTTGCTGCTTCTTTTGTACTTAGAGGTCTTGCATAGAAACAAGGAATCTGGTTTCAAGGAAATACACAACAAAATACCCAGAGGCAGATGGGACAAAACTTAAGAACATGGAAAAAATAACTGATTTTGTTGGGTTTTGAGCATCCAAATAGGTATGTGTAAATAGCATTTTCCTGCAAATGAAAAAGAAATGTTATAGACCTGAATTTCCCTCAGGCAGGTCTCTTCTGCAGGCAGAGAGCTGAGAGTAAGGCTTGTGTTGGAATAGGTTGAGAAGTTACATGCTCTGTTCAAGTTGCTAGAGCAAAGAACTCGTAGTGTCCTGACACACTCCCCTCTCTATGTTGTCTATACGCAGTCTTCAGGGGGATTAAAAAGTGTTGCCAAGGAGAAGACGCCCCATTCTGGCTATAGTTCTGCTCATTTCTAAGTTCATTCTATCCTCAAAATAAATTTAATGCTAGGAGACTTCAGTTTAGAGTGGAAACACGAAAAGACAGTGAGACATGAAAAGCAGAAGAGAGCCTTTACACCTGGGATCTGCCATGGCTGACAGGGTAAATTCCCATTTGGTCCAGAAGCCTGAAGGCAGACGCCGTAACACTGACTAAATAATAGCCACTCAGTCACTGCCCATCTTAGCTGGAAGATATCTGTAAGCAGAGGTTTTACCTACACTCCCCACATAGGACTGATGTGGTTTCTTCAACTATCAGTCTAGCAGCCAGTGCGGCTCCTGAGGAAAAAGTGTGGATTTCTTACCAATGGATCCTGGTAGCGGGGGGCAGTGCTACATTCAAGGAGTGCCAAAGTAATTAATCCCTGAAACAATACCAACCGTGCTCTTTCTTTCTCTTGCATTCTGAATGCTACACGCTGCAAGAATCCAAATCACATATGGGAGTTTTTCTTTATTTTCTGTGAAATTCCAACACTTCCTCTCTGGAAGTTCAGTAAATCCTCTGAAGCGGTTTGTATTGAATTGCTGCAACACAGTGATTCACAAAGCAATTCTATTTATGGGCCTGATCAAAAGTGCATTGGAATTGTTCCATTGATTTCCATGGGCTCTGAATCTCTCCCATAATGATTAAACATAGCTACAAAGTTTTGGGGGGTATTTTTGGCATTAAATAGTGTTTTACTCTTTCTCCCAAGACAGATCAATTGCAACTCTTTGTTTCGAGAAATAGCATACTTGCTAATAGCATCCATTGTATGTTAAATTCCTGCTTTTAAGGATTTGACTCCAGCAATATGTCTATGAATTTGTTAACCTATCCACCTCTGCCTGCCTTTCATGACAAGAAAAAGACTAACTAATTTGTGAGAGAGGATCTATCAGAAATGGGATTTCATTAAATCAGAAGAATTTTTTTCATTATGCTGTCACCACAAACATGGGCAAAAAGGTCTGGTGTTATCTGTTTTTTTTATAAATGGACAGTCAGGAGATATTCCAAAAAGTCTGAAAGCTGAGTGTTTTGCGACTTTGATAAAACCACATAATTTAAGTTCATGCAGTGCCACAATGTATGATTCAGTTCAATGTGATGGAAAGGAGTATATCTGTCTGTGTATAATGAGTTAACTAAGTTAAATCCTCTAGGAAAGGAACTACAGGATCCCATAGCTTATTTAAAGAAAGTCTAGCTTATTCACCCGTGTCAGAGAAAATCCATGAATACTATGTCACTTCTCTAAATAAGCCACCTAGGAATATTGAAGGGTAACATGCTGAGAAAATGGTTCAGTTTAGACATGAATTTCATTGTTATTGTGCTAGCCCTTTCATGTAATAAATGAGGAAAAAACCCAATGCAAAACCTCCCAGTTTTATCTTTATGTGTTAGTCTCAATTTGATGGAGAAAGCTACCAGAATTGCCAGAAATTAATCACGTTTGCAAGATATCTCACTCTTTTTTATGTACCCAAAGGGATTGTACTGCTTGGACTACAGATGGTGTACGAAAACAATTTAATTTCTACCAGTCCATTGGAAAGGTCTTTTCCCTTTGGTAAGGTAGGTGCCATGAAAAGTGCTGTTAACATTGCCTTAGAACATGACCTGTGCTTTTTTAAGGAGTCAGACATTGTCTTATGTTTGGGCTTCATCTGTGATTCAGAACAGGAGTTCTGCAACCACCATGGGTGGAAATGTGGAAGAACAAATAAACAGGATGTTCATGTTACCCCTACCAATTTTACTATATTCTTGCTTTTGAGTCATGGTAGTAAGTTGAAAAGGGGTTAACATGGAAAGAACAGTTCAATCAGAGATATCCTTCACTGTTTCCCGTCAAAATTCATAAAACACAGCAAAATTCTATGCCTACAACTCACAAACTCTCTCAAGCTGCTGGATTCAGGTTCTAGGAAAAGCTGTAAAGTAACTTATACTTTAGATTTGTGAAAAATCTAGTTGATCAGGAAATATTTATGGTCATTGGCTCAAGGACTGAAGCGCTCAAATTGTAACTGGGCATGCTGTTGGCACCACGAAGTCCTGTTTTCTCTGTTAGAGCCTTTGTGGCTTGTCCTGTTTTGAGACATTGTCTTCAGTGTTTGTTATCCTGTATAATTGCATCTGTATTTTATATTTTTTGTAATATCAGAACAATTTATGACACCATTTTATTTGGACTTGTCTGTGCCAGCTTGGTATACCTAGACTTTTTTTTTTTCTTTTTCTTTTTCTTTCCTTTTTTTTTTTTTCTGTTTTGAGCAATTACCATACAAGGATTTGTATATAATTGTTCTGTAAACTTCTTTCTTTATATGCGTGTCCCTAATGCTAATTGAATTTAAAGAGAGCTATGTGCATGTAAGAGGACAAAATTATACTTGTGTTGTCCAACAATATTCTTTTTGGATGTTGCATTTAACTGTGCAAATTATTAGATGTTCTCTGCTGTATATGTTGAGCTGTACTGTATTGGATAAAATTTCATGGTTTTTAAACCTTCAGGACATCAGATTTTGTTGTTTTCCATAACTTTGCCTCCAAACCAAAACAAAAAAGAAAACCAATAATTTACATGTCCTTCAATATTTTGGCCCTATGACTGAAGGTATGGGAAAGTAAGTACAATTCACTAAAGAAATAAATTCCTAATTGTGTTTTAATGCTAAAAAACTACTTTCAAGGATGCTACTAGAGCAAATGATAGAACATTTCGAATCAAGTTATTCTTAGAGTTACACAACTTTAATGTCCCCAAAGCCTTGGACAATGAAAACAAATTCAATTTTTAACCATGTTTATGAAAATATTTGTGAAACAATTTAAAATTAAGAGTATTTTATCAGGGAGAATATGAAATATTAAATAGGATTTAAAAATAAAGATAGTAAAGATAGGAAAAATAGGAACAAGATAAAATGAATTTTTAAGACTGGGGGCAGATAATGCATATATATGAAATGGTTATACGGCACTGCTCTTGGGTTTCTGAGCCTTCCCAACAGCCCAAATGAGTAATAGTTAGTAATAGTAACAACTAACTTTGCTTTATGATGTATTTTAAAAAGAAGACTAACTCAGAGATGCAATTGTTTCAAAGTTTCCTAAGTACTCCAAAGGAAAATCTAGTGTCTCTCAAACTCTAAGAATTTAGTATTGAAGAGAATTTCCTGAAGCTTTTAAACAAAGACCATTTCCTTTTATTAAAAATATATTAACAGATACTGTGCATTAGTGGGACTATTATTAGTGGGCTGGCCAAATGTTCTATATAGTAAAAAAAAAAAGTTGATTTGTATTGTGTCTTTAATGATATTTATATATCTGGATGAAAAAAGAATGAAATTAGAGGAAGAGAGAAGTTAGAAGGAGAGAACTTACATTCCAGGAAGCATAGAGGTTTTGTAAAAAGCACTCATCTCAAGAAACCATATGCACTTAAATTTCTCTTTAGAGACGTGCAGATGCAGGAAACTACAAGTGATGCAGCTGGGTACAGCTGGAGTGGTCTCTTCTGATAAGCACTCCCCACTGGCAGCAACATTCCTCCTCAGAAAAGGGGCACCAGGACATTCGTTTTGAGAGAAAAATGCAAAACCTCAAGAAGTTTGCTTAGTCTGGGCCTACTAAATTCTTCATTGTCCCTTCCACCAGGAAGGGAGGCTGCTCCCCAGGGTGGACAGTAACTCGCTTGGGAAACACTGCTTGCATGCTTTGAAATACAGTTGTGCTAGCATCAACCAGCTTTTCATACTCTTACTCCCGTGAATATTGAATTTCAAACCTTGAAATGTATTGTTCAACTGACACTAAAGGCAAATCTGGCCCAGTTTGCCTTGGATTAGAATTTGTTAGACAGGTCTGTTTACCAAAGGACTTTTGGAAGAAAAGAGAAATCCCATCAATATTAAGAACCCAGAGTAATCAGCTCTTTTAGAGCTAGGATTTCAGGTTACCTAAGGCTTGTGTATGGTGACAAATACTTTTAAATTACTGGAGTCCTTTGTGCTAACTTTGTCTTTGTAGGTGGATTTTGTCCCTACTTTTCAGTCTGATATTGGCACCAGATTGAAAAATTGACCAGGAAAACAAAGGAAGATATAGATGGTATGTAGAAGGAAATAAATACTATGAAAAACAACACTGGGTTACAGCAGAGCAGTTGCTGCTATGATCCTTCACAGCTTCTGAATGTACTTCTGCTAAATAAAAATCTGTATGTTCGGGCATCTTTTTGAATATCCAAGCATGTCTTCCCAAGAAAATTTGTCTAAATAATTGGCCTGTAAATATGGATAGTGCTTTATCAGTTCTTTTCATGGAAGGCTAAACAGGAAGTATGTTTTCAATTTACCAAATGAAATATTTTCACCATTCCTTTAGAGAAATACTGGTGTTTGACCTTGAGGATTTGGAAATTGCTTTGGGTTGGGGTGTTTTCATATTGAAAAGTATGCTTGGCAAGATGCAGAAAGTTGCTTAAAGCTGAAAAACCATTTAGAGAAGTGTATCAGAAGAGAGGTTCATGGCAGGCACCCTGTAGATGGACCAAGGACCTTCTTAGTAGGCATTATTTACAGACTGCTTTGGATTTCTCCTGCATGTGAAAACCAACAATTTTGGTAGTAGAGAAGCAGCAACATGCTACTGTCATGGGAACAGAATTAGTTCTCTACCTGCTCTGATATGCTGGCTAATAAACAATTTCCAGAACTAGAGGACACACATTTAAATGTTGACTTTGCACTGAGAGTTAACAACTTCAAATGTATGATCAGTCTTCATATTTATATGGCTTTACCTAAAGGGTGTAATAAATTTGAAATGTGTTCCTCATCATGTGTCTTAAACAGACAACTATGTATGTGCTTGTTTCTACAGAGACAGTTTTTGCCTGATACCAAATGACTGCTTTGCATCTGTGGGACAGAGACCAAAATGCAATGTTGCAAGCCTGTAGATTACTTCTCCCACTAAAGAATCAATTTCCCTTGGGAAAGCAAATTAAGCAAAGGTGCTTTTTTTTTNCTGCATGCACTTATTAAACTGTAGTTCATAACTGTTACCTGTTACATATAGAGCACTATTTTAAAATTACCCATCATGTATCAGGACAAGTGAATAAGTATTTCGAGCAGGTTGTTGCCTCCCTCTTGTGTAACACATTATTCACAGTTGAGCCACTCAGAGACCCCTAAACATTCAACCTTAGCAACATCTTGGTTTTATCTCAAAATATATTTTGTAGAACTATGTGCGTATTTGGTTTCAGAAGCACATTTAGTGTGGCCTCACGAAAGAAAAATGGATGCTTTATGCTTGAATTTTTCTTTTAATTGTTGTTTATTGTTAATATGGAACTGAAGCATACCGTCTTTGACTTACAGGTTAAAAGAATGAAATTAATTTATTCTGAATTGTAGAAAATTTCAGATATTTCTGGTGAAGTTTATTAGCTCGAAAGAGTGGTCAACAAATGAACTGTGTTCAGATCTGTTGTTTTAAGGCTAATCTATTCTCTTTGAACAGAGATTTGTGTAAAATCACATAATCACATAAGAATTTGTGAAATTAATTAATAAAGATTGATTCTCCATGTAAGAATGAGGTTCATGTAAGGTTTGCAGTTTTAATTCCTTTATCACAATGTAGCACTTATTTTATTTGTGTGATGCATTAGATTTTTGTTCTTTTTAATGTAAAATACAGGACCTAGACATATAAAAATACAGCAGAAAGTCCAGTTGTGCCTCTGGAAAAACAAAGGAGAATGCAAAGCAATAAAAGAATTTTGATATTTGAAATATTTTTGTTATGTCATTTTTATGTTATTTAAATTCTGAAATAATATATAAATTTTGAAATAATATAT
>VZSE01005937.1:153542-218779 GCA_013398275.1 Promerops cafer
AATAATATATAAATTTTAAAATAATAAATATTATTTGATCTTATGTAAAGATCAAATCTCTCATCTCATGAAATGAATTTTTTTCTTTCAGAGTGGAGGATATTTCGCTACTACTTAGTCTCATACAAAGCACTTAAGAGTGTTTTATTACTTGATCCATATTATATGCTTTCCAAAAGACAATAAAAGAATCTAGAATCATTGAGTAACCTGATTTGGAAGGGATCCACAAGGATCATTGAGGCCAACTCCTGGCTCTGCTCAGGACATCCCAATAGTCACACTATGTGCCTGAGAGCTTTGTCCAAATGCTTCATGAGCTCTGTCAGGCTTGGTGCTGTGACCACTTCCCTGGGGAGCCTTGTCCGCTGCCTAACCACCCTCTGGGTGANTTTGTTCTTTTTAATGTAAAATACAGGACCTAGACATATAAAAATACAGCAGAAAGTCCAGTTGTGCCTCTGGAAAAACAAAGGAGAATGCAAAGCAATAAAAGAATTTTGATATTTGAAATATTTTTGTTATGTCATTTTTATGTTATTTAAATTCTGAAATAATATATAAATTTTGAAATAATATANTTGACATAAATTCAGGCCATTCCCCTGGGCCTTGTAACTGGTCCTGTCACAGTGATCAGTGTCTGCCCTTCCCCTTCCCCTCATGAGGAAGTTTTAACTGCAGTGAGGTCTCTCCTCAGTCTCCTGTTCTCCAGGCTGAACAGAACAAGTGACCTCAGCCACTCCTCATACAGCTTCCCCTCCAAACCCTTCACCATCCTCATGGCCCTCCTTTGGACACTCCCCAATAGCTGCATACCTCTCTTTTATTGTGGCACCCAGAACTGCCCCCAGCACTCGAGGTGAGGCCATCCCAGTGAAGAACAAAGTGGGACAATCCCCTCCCTTGCCCTGTTGTGCCTAATGTACCCCAGAACATGGTTGCCCTCCTGGCTGCCAGGGCTAATATTGTGCCAGAAATGTCTACTGAGACCTGTTTGATACAGACACATATAGTAGAAAGCAAGAAATTAAATTTGTATTCCATTTCAAGAAATGTAGTTTCAGCTGACTTATATTGTCTGCTGCACGAATCTTGCCTGATTAGAAAGCTAATTTTATCCACTGAATATCTTACCTGTTACTGTATCTATTTTACCCACATACTCTAGCAGGATGGGTCTAAAGTTACTGGTTTGCAGATTAATCAAGCACTGAAAAAAATGTCTGGATTTCAAGTTCTAGTTAGATTTCACATAGAAACTACCATGCCGATGTTAGTTTGCATTAGAAGAAGCTCTTATCTCCTCATTTGCCTCCTGCCACATCCAGGATTTAATCTGAGCTGTTGTTTACTTGCAGCCTTTGTACTGAAATGGGGAAACTAGCTGCAGCTGTTGGCAAAAGCTTGGTTTGGCTTTCATAGCTGCTAATATTCGTGATGATACCAATGTTTATACATCTTTCAAATCTAATGTTGTTTCAGCTGTGCTGGAAACCTGCTCATTGAAACCAAGTGACAGGAGACAGAAAACTGCCTTCAACTACAGAGAAATTAAATAAGAACTTAATTTTTATTGTTCATTACCAGGTGGTTCATTAGCCCTGAGAATACTTGGTCCTTTGTGTTTGGAGTTTTAAATGGCTTGATCAAAAGAAATTTACCATTGTTTCTGACATCTGAATAGTATTCATGTGCTGATGGATTACCTGAGCAGATTTTAATCTCTAACCTATCTAGGCTTTCAGAAAACGGATGTGGGAATCCATTTTTCTCTTTGTGTGGATTATGAAACTGAAAAAATTTAGACACAATAAGCAAGAAAGATCAAAAAGGGTTTAGGCAGCTACCTGCCACTTTGTCTAAATCTGGAAGTGCAATCAGTAGCTGCTGCTTAGCCTTGGATCTTCTGAAAGTGTGTGGGTAGGTAATTCTTAAATCACCAGGAAAGTTCTGGTAGGACATAATGAGAGAGATTTGCATTTATAAACATCCCCATTGGTGCGTAGCTAATGACTTTAAGTTAGGTTGTTTTGTTCATTATTGTATGCTAGATTTTCTTGACTAGAAAAGAAGTTTCTGTAGAAATATTTGCTTGTGGGATTCACTGGTAGAATTAGCAGCACGGAGTAGGTTAGATGCCTGCAAGTACAATAAAGCAGGAACATTCTCAAACTTCTCTGTCCTTACTCCTATAGCTCAGATTGTTCAAACCTGAGAATGGAGAAAGAGGGTTGACCACACAGTGCCTTCTTTATGTAGATTTGCAATAACAACAATAACAATTCACAGGAGTGTGGCCCTTCCTCTAAGATGTGAAAATAAGTGGTGAAAGTAAATGGAGTCGTAACCAACTTATGGGACACAGGATAGCCATCTTGGTGTCATTACATAGCTGGATGTCTATCCCACCCTTTCATCTGTATCACTTAAGAGACTGCTTTTATTAATCTTATGAGCATGCTTTACTTCAAACATCTTTGTTAGCAGGTTATTACTTTCCTGATGAAACAGTTTAGCCCTAGCACCAAGCCTGACAGAGTTCAAGGAGTGTTTGGATGACACCCTCAGGCACATGGGGATGATTCTTGGAGATGTCCTCTGCAGGACCAGGAACTGGACTCAATGATCCTGTGGATCCCTTCTAACTTAGAGTATTCCATGATTCTAGGACCAAGGGAAAAACTGTTTGAATCACTCCTTTTTTCCCCAACATATCTAAATTTTAGCACAAGAGCATATTTTCATGTCAATTGTTGTGTTATAATTGTGGTTTGATTTCATGAAAATATGTGAAGATGCACTTGCCAAAAATACCCACCCAACATAAGAGGAAAATTTGGACTTGGATTTTGGTATATATTTTGGCTCACAGTGATCCTCAGCTTTGAATGTATCATATCTAGTGTGCTGGTTTCAGCTGGGGTAGAGTTAATTTTCCTCACAGTGGCTGGTATGGGGCCGTGGTTTGGATTTGTGCTGAACACAGAGTTGATAATACAGAGATATTTTTGTTACTGCTGAGCAGGGCTTGCACAGAGCCAAGGCCTTTTCTGCTTTTGGTACTGCCACACTGGGGAGGGGACTGGGGGTGCTGGGGGGTTGGGAGGAGACAGAGCCAGGACAGGTGACCCAAACTGACCAAAGGGATAATCCAGACCCTGTGACATCATGTCAGTGTATAAAATGGGGGGAAGAAGGAGGAAGGGGGGACATCTGGAGTGATGGCATTTGTCTTCCCAAGTCATCATCATGCATGATAAGGCCCTGCTTTACTGGAGGTTGTTGAAGACCTGCCTGCTCTTGGGAAGCAGCGAATTAATTCCTTGTTTTCTTTGCTTGTGTTCATGGCTTTTGCTTTCCCTGTTAAATTGTCTTGATCTCAACCCGTGACTTTTCTGTGTTTTACCATTACCATTCTCTCCCTGATCCCCCTTCTGGGGGAGTGAATAAGAGGCTGTGGGGATCTTGCCTTCTGGCTGGAGTTAAAACATGACACCTAGTTTTGCCCAAACACCTTTAATTGAATTACTTTACATAAAAGCACAAAGAAGTGAATTTGAGGAAATAAATGTGGCAATGCTCTAACAATTATAAAAATGACATAGCACAACCTGAAAATTTCCATGTGGTTTTTGCAAATAATTTGATTTCAATTCAAACGCTCCTTTTTGTTACCAGCTGGAAAAATATAAATACAAAGTGTAATTGGTGAGATAAGAAAAAATGCTACAATTTTGTCTCAAAAATAGTACTTAAACCAAACGTTCCCCAGACAAATTGGAAAACATCAGTAATACATGTAAGTTTTAACTTTTTTTTTTTTAACATAGCCAGTCTGACAAAAAAAAAAAAAACATGCAGCTTGATCTCAAGACTGGAAAAGCTGCAGACAAGAACAGGAAATTGAAATCAGTTTTTTCAAAGAGATGTGTGCACATAAGCAAACTCAGAAAACCTTAGCGTGTATCATATGTGGCGTCAAAGCTCTTCCTTCCCTTCACCCCACACAGAAAAGCGTGCGTGGTTTACATTTTATTTATTTATTTATTATTAAAATGAAAGCTCTGCAGCACTGAGTCTATTACCAGAATGGACGGATTCAATACCTGTTCAGCGATGTGTTCAAGATGGAAGCAACATCGCTAGATGTCGAAGACGCCATGCGCACATTTNACCGGCGCCCGTGCTTGGTACGGCTGGCATGCTGCTGCGTGGCTATTTAAACATGGATTCTGTCCTGCTTCTGCGACTGCAGGCCATTAGTTCCCTGAGCCTTTCTTTGCCTTCTTCAATTGGCATAACAAGGGAATGAATGCAAGGGCCTGTTAGCAGGGCAGGAGTGCTGACTTGTAGCCCTGTAACCATATTCAACAAGGGAATGTTCTAAACTTCATCTCCTGGAAGTCTGCTGTGTGTTACGTGCCTGCAGCTATTACCCACTAAAGGACTTCACATTTTTGAATACTTAAAACTGAAAGAAACAGATATGGGAGAAACTACATAAATCCATTATTGCAGCAGGAATATCTTTCTGCTTCAGGCAGAGAAGATAAATTGCCACCAAAGTGATACAAAGTTGGTTTGATTATTTCATTGGATCAAATATATCATGCTGTCTTGAAATCTCTTTGCTTTTAAGTCAAAATTAAAGAATTTTACCATAACCATATTAGACACTATAATTTGCATATTTTTCATCTCAAAAGAGACTTTTGAAGTTATGTAATTCTTAAGTATTTAATTGTTCTTCACATCATTGAAATATCAAATTATATCCAGAAACAGAGAGGATTCTCTTGCTAGATAGGAGTGATTGACTCTCTATCTGACAAGAACAGAATTCTTATGTTAGGGAAAGAAACAGCATTAAGAAAGTAACTCAAAGAGCACCAGCTCTTATTTTGTTCAACACTGGGATTTAAGCATTCTTTCTGTTTGGAACTAAGAATGCCAATATTTTGTGCTTGCACAAAAAAACAGTCATTGAGTTAAATACTAATTTGTTCTGTAAGATCACAATGGTGACGTTCTTGCTCAGAAAAGGGTGAAAGCCTGCTTCTGCATGGATTTCTTTTGCATAGCTTATCAGTGACATCTTGATTTACTTGCAAATGCAGATTAAATAATGGCACAGCCTGGGGCTATTGGAACATTTGTAAATTAAATTGTTCCTACTAAAATTTTGCAAGAACAGGTTTAACTATGGAGGATTAAGAAAAAACAAAAAATCCTAAACCAACAGGAAAGTTAATGAAATCCTTACTGCTTTCCAGATGAATTTATTTCAGCTTAATTTTTCTCTTTCTACCTAATTTTACTTTATGCGGGCCTGATACAACCCAGCAGTCAGAAACTGTAGCTGTTTTGTTTGCAGTTAATTCAGCTCTTTCTCGACATTATGCCAGTGATGTTATGGATGAGATCATAAATTTCGGTCCCAGGAACTAAGTGAGGTGCAGGTACCAAAAAGATGTTATCTGATGCCAGCGTGTGAGGAAGAGTTAAATCTTTTTGACAACTCAATGGTTCCCTTTGGGTTTGCACAAATGGCACCTGTTGTTGAAGTCAATAGAGCTTACAATTTAATTTCATCTGCCTGCAAACAATCTCACTCATTAGGGGGTGAAATGATGATAGAATTCACTGAGGCATGCAGTTTCACTTTCTACAGGGCACTACGTAAGTACAGTCATCATTTTCAGTGAAGGGAGGCACAATTATCTTGGAAACTGATTGTAAAGCAGAAGAAAGGAAAAAATGTCTGGGAAAAACATAATAAAAATTCAGTCTCACTACATTTTTCTGCTGATGCCAATTTGCAATCTAATTATAATATTTAACATGACATGGAAATATAGAAATCAAGAAAAGAAAGGGCTAATAATGCATTTTCCTATATATTTCAATATTTCCTATATATTTCCTATATATTTCACCAGTTTTGGACAACAGGTACACGTAAATAAATATCTCAGTGGGGATCAAGGGTTAATTCACCCCAAATTTAATTTATTTGCATTAAAAATACCTGCTCCTACTTGCTGCAGCTCTTTAGGTGAATTAACCAGCCAGATAATGTGTTTCCTATGTTTTAGTGCAAAGGGTGTGAACTTAACAGCATATTAAGGTAATGGGGCCCAACATTCCCTACGTCACATTAAACTGTCTGACTTGCAATTGGTATCCCAGAATGCTTTGCATCCTGCTAGGACTAACTGATCAATTTGTCAGTGTGCCTCAATTGCTTTTGTGTCAGGCTGCTGTATGTCAGCTCCTTGCTCAACTGTTTGGCTGTAGCGAAATTTGAGTCATTCTCCTGCAGTCAGAATCATCATAATGTCGGAGAGGTCATGCACCTGCACATGCACCTACCTGGAGAAGTGCTGACATCCATTGCTAAGGTACAATCAGGTTCAACAAGGCCCAGTGCTGGGTCCTGCCCTTGGGTCACAGCAACCCCAGGCAGTGCCACAGGCTGGGGCAGAGTGGCTGAAAAGCTGCCCACAGGAAAAGGACCTGGGGGTGCTGGTGACAGCAGCTGAACATGAGCCAGCAGTGCCCAGGTGGCCAAGAAGGCCAATGGCATCCTGGTCTGTGCCAGCAATAGTGTGGCCAGCAGGACCAGGGCAGGGATTGTCACCCTGTACTTGGCACTGATGAGGTCACCAGTGTCCAGTTTCCAGTTGAATCCTGTGTCCAGTTTTGGTCCCCTCAGTACAAGAAAGACATTGAGGTACTGGAGCATGTCCAGACAAGAACAATGAAGCTGATGAAGAGTCTGAAACATAAATCCTGTGAGGAGTGGCAGAGAGAGCTTGGGATTGTTTAGCCTGGAGGTAAGGAGATTCAGGGGGTACCCTACCACACTCTACAGCTGCTTGAAAGGAGATTGTAGCCATGTGGAGGGTCAGCCTCTTCTCCCAGAAAACTAGTGACAGTACAAGAGGAAATGATTTCAAATTGCATCAGGGGAGATTTAGATTTGAGATTAGGGAAAATTTGTTCACTGAAAGACTGGTTAAGCATTGGAACAGGCTGTCCCAGGGAACTGGTGGGAGACCATTCCTGGAGTGTTCAAAAAGCTAGTAAATTCATCATATTGTTTAGTGGGTATAATGGTATTAAGTCAAATATTGGACTTGATAATCTTGGTGTTTTCCAACCTTAATGATTCTATGATTCTGTGATTAAGGTAATGCTCTATAAAGATTTAGCAGAAAAGAGACGCCTGTGAAACTATCACTGAGGAAATCAAGGAATATGCTCAAACCACAGCTGCAATCCCAGTCAAAAAGAAGAAGCTGAAACCAGCATAGTTGAGGAGAACTATGGCTCCTTTGGCAGAGATTGTGTTATCTACCTCTGTCTTTCCAGTAAATGAGCAGGATTTTTTTCTTGGATACCGTTCTCCAGCTGCCATGACCCTGAAAGGCAGAGCTTTTGTTGGAGGACCTAATTCAACCTCTTCATAGAAATGCAGAAGGCTGACTTTGTCTTTGGAGACCCTGGTGGGAGGAGGCGGAAACACCCACAATGACCCAGATTTCTCCCCTAAGTCACTTTTGTTCTAAGCAAGAAACAGAAAGTGATTAAACTGTGTGTACCTGTGTTCACTTCAGATGGATTTGGCAACAATCCAGTACAAGTACACAATCCAGCTAGGAGTTTTTCCAACTGGCTCTCTTCACCTATCCTGTTTATTCAAAAAGGCACTTGCAATAAAGGAAGGAGATATTTCTGCAGGGATTACATGGTCTGTGGTCATCTGCGTGTCATCATGAATCATAGAATGGTTTGGGTTGGAAGGGACCTTAGAGATCGTCTAGTGGCTGTTGTGGAGAGGGACACATTCCACTAGACCAGGTTTCTCAGAGCTTCATCGATCTCTATCTCTCTTTAATTTCTCATTTCCTTCACTTTCCTGTTATTAATAATATTGCTAGCCTCTTCTTTGCCAGCGTACCTGCTTTATTCCACATGTTCCAGAATACAACCTTGTTTTTATCTCTCACCCTCTTCCTTTGGCAAGAACAGATCTCACAGTGTGAATATGCTTGTGGCATGCTTTGAAACTTAGCCACCACCACAACCAGTTGCTGCTTTCACCAGCTGCTGCTTTATGGCCTACTTGGGTTGCAGATGTTTTACTGTTATATATCATATCCATCCATTTCCACAGCCTAACAATCTATCTGAATTCATGGGATTTAATAAAATAAAAACATTATCTGCATTTTCTGAAGAGGTATTTTGCTGACTTGTTCGTGTACACATTATTCTAGGTCAAGAACACTAAAGTTCTAAATCCTTATGTAGAATTATATATTTCTAATTGATATCACATGTGTCTAAATTCATGGTGAGTGACATATCACTTCCACAATGCTGAAAATCAGAATAAAACTAAGTCGTACAAAAATTATTAGGTGTTCTTACCATCAAGATGTCAACTCGGCCTCATGTTACGTTATACCTTTTCGGGTGATACATTCCATAGGTAGCTATCTAGTGGAGTAGATATTGTGTATTTATTTGGAAGAAAGAGCATGGAGATGGATGCCTGGGAAAGGTTGAGATGAGGAAATAAGTCAGCATGGGCTAGCTGGTGAATTTATACTGTTTGCAGAGCAAAGATTTAACGAAGAGAGGCAAAAATTCTGCTGTGGCTCCACCATGTCTGCCTTCTGCCTGAGTCTCCATGGAAAAGGTTTCAGACCAGTTCCACAATATTTTCTTGATATCAGCTCCACGAATAAGTCAAAGGAAGAAATCTATTTTTCTGCAGGAGATAGGAACCTAGCTTGACGGCATCAAAATCTTTCTGTTTTGTCTCTTGTCCTGTTCCACTATTTTCTTCTCAATTCATCATCACCCCCCAGGCGACAATATGAATATAAATCTCAAAGTGAATACAAATCTAAAAAGATTAATTTTTACTTCTTTAAAAAAGTCTTATCACCTCCAAGGAATTGTTCGATATGAAGACTTCTGTAATATGCTGGGTCTGGCTGGGATGGCATTAATTTTCCTCACAGCAGCCCAAATGGTGCTGTGTTTTGGATTTGTCAGTAAACCAATGTAGATAACACACCAGTATCTTGGCAAATGCTCAGCAGTGCTTGTACAGCATTAGTTTTTCTTTTTTCCCATTCTGCCCTCAGAGAGTAGGCTGAAGGCGGTCAAGAAGTTGAATGGGAATACAGCCAAGATATCTGAATGAAACTGACAAGAGGGTTACTCCAATCTATATAATGTCATATTTGAAATAAAAACAGAGAAGAGGGTTTCTGTGGGGAGAGAGAGATTGTCCAGAGACTGGCTGGACACTGGCCAGCTTGTGGAAGATGGTGAATGATGGCCTCTATATCTCTCTGGGGTTTTTTGTTGATTTTTTCTTCCTTTCTACTAAACTCCCTTTATCATAACCCATGAATCTCCTGGTTTTTGCTCTTCCTAGTCCCTCTCCTGTACCCTCCCTTAGCAGTGTAAAGGGAGTGAGCAGACAGCTGTGGGGTGCTGAGCTACTGGCCAGAGTCAATCTGCCACTCATAATGTGTTCTCAAGCAATGACTGCCTTACTGTTTCCTACTTTTGTGATGTTCCCATGTTTCAATGTTACACATCTCCCTAAAGCTCTGCTGTCTTCCACTGCTGTGGTATGTGGCCAAACATCTGTCCAGCTGCTGACCAATTCCCCTATCTTAACAGGACAAGAAAAATCTCCTGGGTTGAGATAAAGTCAAGGAAATTATTTACCAACTTCTGTCATGGACAAAACAGGCTTGATGTAGGGAAGATTGATTTGATTTATAGCCAGTTAACATATGTTTAGACAGTGAAAACCAAAGCCATCTTCCCAGGCTCAGCTCCAATCTATTGCCAGCTTGTCTCTTCCAATGCTGAGCAGTGCGGGGGGATTGGGAATGGGAGTTGTGGTTGGTCCATAACAATTCCTCTCTACCACTCCTTCCTCCTGACACCTCTTTTGATTCAATATGGGTCTCCCTTCAGGCTGTGGTTGTAGTTTGAACCCAGTCCTGTGTTGGCTGTCCATGGACAGTGGGGAAATACCTGCTCCACCATGCAACACCTCCTCCCATTTTTCCTTTCCTGTCCAGAATATTTCCTCTTTTGTTTCTCACTCTTTTTTTCCCCCTCCTCTTCTGCCTGTCTGGCACTTTTGGCCTCTCTTAAGTTTCTTTCCCAGGGGAGCCACCATCTTGGTTGGTGGTGGATTTGTTGGAGCCACATGATATCATGTGTTTCCAGTGTGAGGCAGCTCCAACTTCTCTTCACACAAGTTGCCCCTGCACTCCCTGGGCACAGCCACCCCACACAGAAGTGAAGGAGACACATCTCACATCTACACACTAGGAAAGGGATCTTTGAATATGGCCTCTAGAAATGGAATGTAAATTTAACTTGCTCATTAATTTGTACCCAAGTTATAGCTGTTACAGGTGTTATAACTACCATGAAAGTTTCTTATGTTATCACACTGTGCTCTCCCAAAACAGGATAGATATTTTCTGCATTTTCATTTGCTTTCAATTTTCTTTAAGATAGAACTTACAGCAAATTTAAAAAACCAACAAGCTTCTGACATTTTAGGTCATAGACTGAGCCTGCTTTAACATGCTAATCATGTAAGTAGCAGTCTGTATTTCTTTTTAAATTTACCATTTTATCATTTAGGGGCATAAGTATTAAGTAAATACAATTAGCTATTGAAACAACTTACCAACATTAGTACTGAATTATCCTAACTGGCAATTTTTTCATCAGAACTGCTTGTTTGTAACAGACATGCTTCAGCTTGTACAATAATTAATTTTGTGCCCTGTGTATTTAAAATAAATCAACACTGTTCCCTTTTGTCCACAGTCCATGAAACTTCAGGGAAAGCTTGACTCCTGTGAATGCATATAGAATTTTTTTTTTTTTTTTGCTTCATGGAAGAAGACAGCAAGAGAGAGCTTTTATCCCAGACTTGCTATATTGCTGTAATACTTGGGAGGATCTTTCTGGCTGGTAAGAAGCATAAATACCTCAGAGACTGTCCTGGCTTAGTTTCCTGAATTCAAGAAAACAATGTTGGGCAGTTGGATTTATTGCTTTTATATCTATGCTTAAGCATGAAACTTGGTATTAAATTCTGCACAAGAGTGTTTTTAAAAAACAATAATCATAAATAATGCTCTAGACAATTTTTCTTTAGCTGTGAACAAGTCTACTGTCAAGCATATCAAAGTCCCTACAGGAATGGAAAGCAACATACTGAAGCTTAGGCTTCAGGACAGCACATAAAAGTGAAAGTTAGGAGTAGATTTTACTGCAGAGATTACCTTGGATTAATTTTCTTTTAATTTTTCTGTCCTTTGTTTTAGATAAAGAAGAAAAAGAAATTAGGGTTCATGGAAGAATAGGTACAAATAGCTGTAGAATCATTGTGCTGTCTTTTAAAAGCAGCCTACAGTCCTAATCCCACGTCTGTCCTGATATATTTGTATCTTAAGGGGATTGCTGACATGTATGGAAGACAACTTTCTGACACAGCTGTTGAGCGAGCCAGCTAGGGAAGGCATCCCTTTGTGAATAGAAGGAAGTGTGGGTGATGTGATGGTTGGAAGCTGTCTTAGGCATAGGAATAATGAAATGCTACAGGTTTTGATTCTTGGAGTAGTAAGAAGGCAGATCTACAGAACAATTGCCTTGGACTTACAGATGGCAGTGCAAGAGACTGGTGGCCAGAGTCCATTGGGAGGCAGTTTTGAAGAGCAAAAGGAATGTTGGAGGTTTTTCAAGAAGGAAATCCTAGAGGTGCAGGTGCAGGCTATCCCTGTGTGCTGAAAGACAAGACAGTGGGAAAGAAGACCAGCCTGGCTGAAAAGAGAGCTTAGGCTGGAACTCAGGTTAAAAATGAGAGTTTATGACCTTGGGAAGAAGGGGCATGCAACTCAGTAGAACAGAACTCCAGGGATGTTGCTAGGTTATGCAGGCAAAAAGTTAGTAAGGCCAAAGTCCAACTAGAATTTTATCTGGCTACTGCCATAAAACATTATTAAAAATGTTTCTATAAACATGTTAGCAGAAAAAAGGACACTCTCCATCCTTTATTGGATACTGTGTGGAAGTGTAGTGACAAAAGATGAGGAAAGGGTTGAGCTACTTAATGCCTTCTTTGCCTCAGACTTTAATAACAAGCCTATTGCTGTTCTGTGAGGACCCAGGCTCCTGAGCTGGAAGACAGGGATGGGAGGAAGAATGAAGCTCCCACAATCCAAAAGGAAATGGTCAGTAACCTTATATATGACTTAGACACACACAAGTCTGTGGTGGTCAGATGAGACTCCTCCAGGGGCACTCCAGGAAGATGGTGGAAGTGCTCACTGAGCCACTTTGCATCTTTTACCAGAAGTCCTGTCTAACTTGGGAGGTCTCAGGTGACTGGTGGTTGGCAAATTTAATGTCCATCTATAGGATGAGTCAAAAGGAGGACAAGGGGAACTACAGGCCTCTCAGTCTGAAGCAGATCACCCTAAGTGCCATCACATGTCAACTAGGGGATCAGGCCCAGCCAGCAGGGGCTTGTGAAAGGCTGATCCTGTTGTTTGACGAACCTGATCTCTGTCCATGACAAGATGAGCTGGGTAGTGAATAAGGATGTGGATGTTGTCTACCCGGAATTCAGTATTGACTTTGACACCATTTTCCACATGTGGGCTGAAAAAACTGGCAGCCCACAAATGTAAAGTGTGTGCTGTTCACTGGTAAAAATCTGGCTGTATGGCCAGACACAGAGAGTGGTAGTGGATGGAGTTACATCCAGCTGGCACACAGTCACCTGTGGTGCTCCCCAGGGCTCAGTACTGGGACCAGTTTTGTTTGATACCTTTATTGATGATCTGTACAAAGAGATTGAGTATATCCTCAGTCAGTTTGCAGGTGACACCAAATTGGGCAGGAGTGCTGATGCAAAGGGATCTGGGCAGGCTGGATCACTGGGCCAAGGCCAGTGGTGTGAGGTTCAACAAGGCCCAGTGCTGGGTCCTGCCCTTGGGTCACAGCAACCCCAGGCAGTGCCACAGGCTGGGGCAGAGTGGCTGCAAAGCTGCCCACAGGAAAAGGAGCTGGGGGTGCTGGTGACAGCAGCTGAACATGAGCCAGCAGTGCCCAGGTGGCCAAGAAGGCCAATGGCATCCTGGCCTGTACCAGCAATAGTGTGGCCAGCAGGACCAGGGGTTGTTCCCCTGTACTTGGCATTGTGGAAGCCGCATCTCAAATGCAGTGTTCAGTTTTGTGCCCCTCACTGCAAGAAAGACACTGAGGTGCTGGAGTATGTCCAGAGAAGGGCAACAGAGCTGGTGAACCGTCTGGAACATAAGTTCAGTGAGGAGCAAGTGAGGGAGGTTGGGGTTGCTTAGCCTGCAGAAGAAGAGGTTCAGGGGAGACCTTACTCTGTACACCCACCTGAAAAGAGGCTACAGCCAGGTAACAGTTGTTTCCTAGGTAACAACTGGTAGGACAAGATGTTAAAACTGGAAAAATTTCTTCATTGGAAGGGTTGTCAATCATTTGAACAGTCTGCCCAGGGAAGTGCTTGAGTCACCATCCCTGGAAATATTTAAAAATATGTAGGTGTGCTACTCAGGAACATGGTTTGGTGGTGACCTTGGCTGTGCCAGATTAACAGTTGGACTTGAGGATCCCAAATGTCTTTTCTGACCTATATGAGTCTATGATTCTATTCTGTATTACAGGTAAAGCCCATGGGACTGTGATAACCTCGAGCAGGTTACAAGATGAAGTAAGTTGCTTGAAGATATATGGCAGAATTCATAGAAGTACTAGGAGCAGAATTAAGATCTAGTTGCTCTGGGTATCAATAAATACCTAGAAGACTGATGAATTACAATATTTCTGTGCTATGTACTCTTCACTCTCACTATATGTGATATGTGATGAAAAAATTTTTTGTTTCTTGTATATTTCTATTAGCATAATCTGATCAGATGGTTAAGCTTTTGAAAACAGGTAAGATCCATGGATAAATAAGTGGCACCTAATTGGTGAAGGTTTTTTTTTCCATCCTTTTTTCCCCTTTGCTCTTCTAAGATTACTGACGTTTGTGGATGTCACGTACTGAAAACAGCAGGCATCTGCATTGCAGATAGGCACTCCTGCAGTGCTAGTCTGGAAGGAAGATTTCCTCCAGTGTTATTACCAACCACCCACAAATTACTAAGAAAGTAATAGCATGAGGTGAGAGATGCTCAGTTTTGCTACTAAGCTTAAGGAATATTTGAATGGAGAGGACACGGAGGGAACTTCTCTGGAGGATCATATTTACTAATTGTTTCTTAGTACATTAAACTTGATGGTTTGTAAACTCTGCATTTATTGTACTTAATGCCTAGGAAAGAATAGCACATGCAAAGTACAACTTTAAGAATTGTGTTAGTCTCTGATACTTTCCTACTTCAACTAAAATAGAGTATTTGTGCCCCACCTATCCTCTGGGTGCTTTACTATCTACAGAATTACTACTGACAGCAGGTGGCCCAAAGAAATTAGAAAACAACAGCTGATCTGAGTTGGAGCAGACTGTGGATCCCTGCAACAGAACAGGAGGTACAAACTCTGTTCTATTGCCTGCTCAGTCAGGAGCCTCTCCTATCAGCACTTAGATCCACCCTTCAATAGCAAGAGTCTTCTCAGATCTAACTCAGTGCACATTATAGAGTTTAATTTAACTCCTTCCTTTAAACACTCTTTGCTTAAATGGTGACGAGGGGTTGAGGTCTGGTTTCATAGATGATGTGATTTTCACCTTGCTATTTGTGTTAATGCCCATTGTTGCTCAAAAGACAAATTTGGGGGAAGCTGTGCAGAGCTGAGACTTGAGTGGGAGTGTTTGTGATAATGAAGGGTGTCAGAACTGTCTTCAGAGAAGGTGTAAGAACCATTCTGCCACTGCAGCTGGACACCCTGACTGAAAAACTATTGAATGAAAGAGCAGACAAAGTCCCACCCAGGGAAGGTGTTTATTTTGCTGGTTGTCAGTAAGAGCAGAACCAGATTATCTTTTTTTCTTTTTTTGGAAGGCCAGTTTAGCCAGAGTTGGCAATTTGTTTCATAATCTTCACAGCAGGCTCAGCAAAACAGAAATGGTCATGATGAAATGAAACTACTCAGTCTTGTCAGAAGCTGAAGTTAGCTTGAGTACTAGGGAGATTCAGTACAAGACAGGACAGGGACTAAAGGATAGTACCAAGAAGGAAAATTTTTATATGGTTTGGAGAGAGCTGGACCTTGGAAAACGGACAAAGAAGTTTGTATTCAAATAATGTGCTTTGGAAAACCACAGTCTATAAAAATAGTCCAAGGCATGTTTTCATATCCCTCAGCAGAGGACAAACAGGGCATTCTGCACACACCCATTTTATATTATATCCAAAATCTCTATTACCTGACACCTAGCCCTAGTTTGCCAATCCATATGTGATTTATAACCTATGCATCAGAGGTGAAAATATTGGAGCATTTGAATAACAGCAGGTTTAAGTAGTCAGTCTTGTCTGGGAATCAAGCAAATCCACAGAATGAATTCATATCATGTATAGCTATATCTTAACAAATGCATCTGACAAAGCTCCTTGGTAATACCAATGACTAGAGATTGGTTTGCAAAACCCATCCTGAAGACCTTTTACTGTTGGTTTAGAAGATAATTCAAGTGTATTTTGGCACATGGTTGCCACATTTTCTCAAACAACTGTAGGTGTACCCTGGCATCTTGAGCTCCTCAGTTTAATAAATTCTCTATATATTCGAAAGCTGAACTGTAAAAATATTTATTCTGGCGCAACAACTTAGAGTTAAGTATAATGTTTAGTGGAACTCGTGGTAATTTGTATTCGAATACTACTAATATAACACCTTCAAATATAAAATGCCAGTGATTTTGGCATGCCATAAACTTGCAGTTTTAATATGATATCTTAGATATCTTTGGTGTCCTTGCACTGAAATTTCAGCAAATCCAAAGACCAAAAAATAACACATTGTCCACTATAAGTGTATAGACATTAAAGTAAAGCAGGAGCAACAAGTGTGCAGCAAACATTGTCAAAGTATATAAAAAAATTTCAATATTCCCACAGGTATTTAAAATATTTAAAAATTTGTTATTCAGCAAAGCAGTCAATGATTTTAATTTACCACATTGCTTGAAGAGAAAATTACCTAAATATCCTGTATCCTTTTTCTACAAAAGAAATCTTTAAGACCAAACTTTGATCTTTCCTTATATTAAATAGTATTTTTCAGGACAGCAGAATGTATTCCAAATCACTTAGTTTGTGTTTTATCTGGTTTTGATAAGGTTATGAATGGGGAAGGGAATGTGCTGGTGGAATGTGGAAGCAGAGTCTCTGCCCAGAAACTGATACACAGAGTGCTGCTGGTAGGCAATTTATGCATACTGTTTATTCTGGAGTAAATATAATTTAATTTTATATATATATATATACACATGCATATTTAGAGTCAGTGTAATTTCATCTCATCTAGATTTCTTGAAGGGTAGGATTTTGTGTCTATGTTTACATCATCATCTTCTTATCCATTGAATTCTACTTTTTCCCCTGTAAAACTCAGGTTATCACCTATACGGTTTGAGGTGAGGTTTGGTTGGTTGAAAATACTTTAGATTTGTGGTGAATTAAGTAATTGTTAGCCATACAAGTAGTATAACAGCTATCAAGTTTCTTCATTTTTTAGGAATTAGATACCTACATTTTCTTGAGAATCATAGCCACTGCACACTATGAGGATCATGTTTGTGCTATTAAAAGTCAGGAGCTACTTTGCATCATGGTAACCTCTGTTGGTAATGAATGGACTTGGGCTAGGCTGCAGAGAGTCATCTCTCCTCGGATTGTAATTTCTTTCTCCTGAAACAGGCTGAAAAAAGCATGTTTAACAATCTGCTTGTATGAACCACCAAAAGAATTGTCTGTTTCAGTCAGCTGGAACACTGCATGTGTCACTACTTGTTCTTTATGCAGCTGTAGTCTATTGGCTCATGTCTCAGATAATCACCTTAATGTTATAGTTTGTTTATGTGTCAGTGATCAGGGTGAACTTAGGCAGAAGACTTTGGGTTCGAAGAGATTGCAATTTAACCAGACTGCACTTCTCATCCTAGTAATTGCAGCATTGAATATATCCTGGGTTTGATAGAAAGGACATTCGTACTTCTCCTGCCGTTTCAGAGAAAGCTTCTGTGGAATTTCCTCTGAAAACCACAGCAGAAAATCTAGTTCAAAAAGTGTTACCAGAACTTTGTAGGAATAGCTGTGGCAGCTGGGGCAAGCTATATTCTTGAAGCAGCTGTTTGCAGGAATAGAGAATAGGTTGGTTGCAATATTACCAACAGTCTACCAAAGTCTGAAAATACTTTTCTAGTAAGCTAGTGAAACTCATAGAAAGATTTATCTAATCTTTTAAGAACACATAGTGAACATATGGTTTGCAAAATTAGAATGAGACATGGCTATATTGGGTTGTGCTGTTACTGTTTCTGAAGGGTTGCTTCAGTCAATGTCTCAGAGGGCAACTTTCCTCAAAGGGAAAAAAAAGTTGTCATAAATTCTACCAATTAGGGAGCTGTAGTTCTTCCCCCCTGAGTGCTGGATAATTGGGCAGGGGAAAACAGTATGGTGCCATCAATGAAGGTGCATCTGAGTCATCCTGAGCCTTTGTTCACCAGCTCACACAGGATCATATCACACCACAATTGCCTTAGAGACTAGCTCAATTTTCAACAATCCTGCATTTTTTAAGGGCAAAAATAATCTCTGTGGGGGGAAGCATTGTATCTAATTACTACCAAAATGAGGTGAATCAGTTAAAATAGAACCAGAGAATTTCAAGGTAGCTGAGTGAGGTTGTTTATTTCTTAAGTTGCAGGCCTTCTCCTCACTCATATGTGGTAGGTTCTATTTCTCTTTTATCTCAGTTCCTACGAGTTATGATAGGTGAGAAATAACTGTAAAACTAATTTCCTATTTTTTCTACCTTCTTTTTCTGCAGTTGAGTTATAGGTAGGTTTGCAGATTTCTAATGTTTTCCCTAGTTTTATGCCTCTTTTTCAGGAATGCAGCCCAGCTGCAGTGTGTTTGTTGCTGTGTACACACATACTGAAATTTACATAAATTCTTATCTCTTGGTTTTTCACAAGTACAATTTTCAGCGCAATGTATACTTCTCTTTTTGGTCCAAGCCCAGGAAATTCAGATATTTATTGCATCTGTACCTTGTATTTTCTCACTTAAATACTTCTAGAGAAGCCTAGAAATCGACTCAGTCTGTGTCTACTAAATTATTTCAACAGCAGTACAAAGGGCTTGTCCCATAAACACCAAGTTCAGCAGGCTGAATTCTCTACTTAGTAGTCAGCTCAGAGCCATTATTTCTTTGATGGTTTCACTCATGGCTACACAAATCTTACTAGTTTTCAGCACTGTTCTTTCAGAAACTATGACCAACTCTACACCTTAAACTTGAAACTTATTAATTGGAAATAATATATATGTGAGGAAACACCAAAAGAAACGATAAACCAAAACTGGCTTCAATCAAGGTCTTTTCCCTGGGAATGTAATGGAGCTTGCACAATTATACAAAATTCTCCTGTTTACATACACAGTTGTTTTAGTTTCTGTCTATCAAGGAAGTCTTAATTCTTTATATCCTCCAATCATACCAAGGTAGAAAACAGACTGCTGTATTCACATTTTTAGCTTTTCAAGATGACTTTCAGTTTCTTTTACAGTCTAAGATTATCTGTGTCTAGACTATTTCACCTCTTGTTGTCCTCAGCCTGGGTGCATTGTAACCTCTGTGTATTTGGCTGAATGTTCTGATGGTGTGATGGACAGATGTTTTACAGGTTTTATCTTTTTCAGATCACTGTGTTTCTTTTATGCTGAAATTGCTCAGAAATATACCTGTACTTCAGCTGTGCTTCTGGATGACCCAAATGGGTTTAAAAAAAAATTACAAGATTTTAGGTATTTTTAACCTTTCATCTAATGAATGCTTTCTATCCAATAAATAGATACAACTGAAACTTATATATTTCTTTTGTATTTTTTCCTTTGGACAATAGTGCATCAAATATTTTTCCCATATTTTGTGTAGAAATGAAGTAACTGCTTTCTCAGCTTCTTAAAATGAAGCTGAATGCTTCTAATACTTGATTGCTTCTAATAGTTGAATGCTTCTTGAATACTTGTGCCATGTTATAAAAGCCATGTACAAATCAAGGAGATGGTTTGGTTATTAACTGCATCTTCTCCCTGTATCTGCTGCTTGTTTTGGCATTTTAAGGAAAATTTGCAGGGATTGCTTATATAAGTGGACTCTGAGGCTACTGTAGGGATGCAAGACAGAAAATATAGATACAGAAATTACTGGTAAGAGTCACACTTTACTCGTGTGATTAAACAATTTGACCTTGCAAATCTTCGTTTCTTGACCAAAGGCTGAATGATAATATTCTGATGACTTCCTATTGATATGGATGAAATTACAGGTAGGATGGACTGTGGAAGTATTTTGAAATGTGCAATTAACCTGTGGAGGCTCCCCAGAATCTTGATTTTTTAGTACAAAGGAAAAACGAACAACAATCTTTCCATGTACCAGCATTGCAAATAGTTCACAGCATGAGAAAGTAGATATTTGAGGCCAAATATGAGAGCTAATCAAACCCACTAATTGTAGAAAAGGGGATATAAATGCACAGAGCCTGCTGTTGTGCCTGTTTGCAGTGCAGTCCTCTGTGCATGTGTGGGTGCATCTGTTTGCTGAAGTAAATGGTTTTGGTTTTGTTTCTTCTTCCAAAGCAGCTTGAATGTTATTGCTAGAGTGAAGCCACTTTGGGTAAGTGGAACTCCCTCTCTGACACTTTCAGGGATATGATGCTGATGAAGGCATGAGCTGCCTTACTGTTGGGATGAGACACGGTGTTGAGACTACCCACAGACCTGTGGAAAAGGGGCATTGATAAAAATGTCCTTTTTTTTTTTTTCCCCTAGAGCTCACAGGCTTTGAAAATTGTTAAATGATATCTAATAAGTACATGATCATTTTAATATTTTTCAAGGGTCTGAAGAGACATTCATTGTGCACAGTGCTTAAATAAGATATTCTCAATTCTTTGTTTAGATGGCCTTTCAGTAATTAAAGAACATAAGAATTTTATTTGGATCCAACATTCTTCATTTGCAATTATCCTCTTGAAGTCCCTTTGTAATTATTTTTTTTTATGATCCTTTACATTAGCATATTCAATCTAAATTATTTAATTAGATGATAGTTTACTCAAATTACAGATGCATAAGTTTTCTCTATGAAGTGAAGAAAATAGAGAGCTTTTGAGCTTGTGATAAGCTAAGAAGAAAAAAAAATATTGTATTGTTGTTAACTGCTAATTCAAATTTAGTCTTTTTAAGTCCCTATTCTATTTACTCTGAGTAGAAACAAATTCTGTGCTATTATTTAGATGACTCCTTAGTAAAATAGGATTGATATTTAAAAGACAGAGTTATAAAACTGTGTACAATTAATATTTTTTAGGTTAGGATGAACTCACTGGTAAAAAACTTAGTATACCAGAGAAGAATAATGTATGCACATCTGCATAAATAAAGAAAAATCTCATACCTGTCTCTGTTTCATGGTGTCAAAATCTTCAGGAGGATCTAGAACTATCTTATAGCCATAAAGCTGACTTCATCAGCTGACACATTCATTTCATAGTTGATGATAAACTGAATATTCTTCTACTTTTTTTTTTCCATGACTGCCAGTCAAATTCTTACCCTAGGAGAGGCCAAATATGAAGGTTTTACATGGTCAATACCCTGTCACTTTCTAACAATAATTTCAGTAATTTTGAGAATCAAAGTATGAAGCTAAGAAGCTTAGGATTTTCCAAGGAAACCATAGACTTAATTATTACTATTTGATAGTTACTTAGTGTTCCTGAGTGGTAATGTCACTGAAAACTGCTGTGTAATGTTGGAAGTAAAGTAAGCAATATCATCTTTCTCTTGACTGCTATCTCTGAACTCTGTCAGCTGTGGCTGTGAGACAGGTCAGTGTGAAAGAAGTAACCATGAAAGGCTGTTAGTCAAAAGTTAATATTTTATAAAATATTGCAAGTCTCACTGGCAAAATTGTAATATAAGACACAATTTGCCAGGTCATATGACACTTGTAACAGCTATCTGGAAGATCATTGCTCTTGTAATGGGTTGTCCCTGTCCTCTAGGTAAGGACAACACAGACACTTCCCCCATCCTGGTGGAATAGAAGAGAGAATAGAAAAAGCAAAAGCAAGAAGGATTGTAGTCTGTGAAAAAGTCAGTTTAATGGATTAAGGAAAGCTGACCATGCTAGCAAAGCAAAACTGAAATTTTTTCTTCCCATTGGCAGGGAGGTGTTTAGCCTGTCACTGAAAAGCAGGCCCTCAGAGTGCTGTAGTGGTTGCTTAGGAAAGTGAATACCACAACCACGAGCATACATAGTTCTTCCTTTCTCCCAGCTTTTATTGCTGACCATGATGTCATATGGTACAGAATGTCCTTCAGCTTAATTTGGGTCGAGTCTGCTGGCTGTTTCTCCACCCCATTTTCTTTCCTATTTACTAGAGGAGAGAGGATGGAAAAAAGAGAAAAGCTCAATGCTGTGCAAACACCACTCAGCAGCAGAGAATGTACTGGTGTGTTATCAATACTGGTTTAGTCACAAATCCAAAGCACAGCAGCATACAAATCCTGTGAAGGAGATCAGCTCCATCCCATCCACCCTCAGTCAGCTGTTAATGACTGAGTTACTTCATCAGAACCACAATACTGTAAGGACCATTTGTGAGTTCCCTACTACATGATGTCAGTAAGAAGTCCTGTGTGCACCTGCATTCAAATAGAGAGATGAGACCTCATCAGATGACTTGGAAGACGTGGAAGATGCATACAAAACACAAATACAAATATGCTAGTTTATACTAGGATAGTAGCAAATGAATTCCAGAAGGCTGGTTACAAGGGTGTCCACATGAATCTTAAAAAGAAAAACATCATTGCAATAGAGATTTAATTTAAGTCTAAGGAAAAGTGCTCTCTGTGACAATAAGGCAGAATGCCTCTTATTAAAATGGTGCTTGCTATTGCTTATTACCACGTCACTGCTGGGTGGAAACAAGGTTAAGACCGAAATCCTCAGGTGACTGCCAGGAGACGAACTAGGTCACATACTTGAACTGCAGTTTTGTTGCTTTTGACCCTTCAACGTCCCAGTCTAACTTTTCAAAAGAAAAAGAGGAGACTGAGAAGGATAAAAAAAGTCAAATAAAGGTTCTTACAGGCAAAGGGACAGCAATGACCTAAATCCACTGCATACAAGGCAAAAAAACCCCAAGACAACTATTCTTCTGCTATCAGAGACTAGGAAATTCAGATTTTCCAATTCTATGGCAGAATTCATATTGATCAGTAGCTGCTGCTAATAGGTCTGTGAAATTCTTCATATTTCACTGTCTTTAGAGGTTTCTGCCCTATAATAAACAGCAGAGTTTTTTGCTGCATGTGTGTTACATGCTGTCGTGGTTTAAAAGACAGGTGTCTGCCAAGGAAGGTGGGAACCTTACTGGAATGGAAAAGATGACGCCCTCCCTCCAAATTATTATAACTTTGAAATTATGGGGCTTTCAGGCAAAGATATGGGAAAAGGAATAACACTTGTTTACATATATATATACAAACACACACACACACACACACACATACATATATATAGATACATATGTATCATATCTATATATATATAGATAGAGATATATACACAAATATATAAATGTATACATAAATCTAAAACAAGGCAGACAAACAACAACCAGAGCAACTCAAACAGAAAGGAAAACCCGCCGAGCACTTTCCCCTTTGGTGTAGTTACGACCACAGCTGGCCGGGGGCGCTCTTGCTCCATGTGAGGCCTGCGGTGACGCCCCTCCGGCTGCAGGCGGCGCTGTTGGCTCGGGCCGCTCCGGAGGGCGCCTGACGGCGTCATGGCGGCCCCAGGGAGGGAGGCGGCCGGGGAGGAGTGTGTCAGGTTTCTCCTGGCTGTCGTTGCCCCGTGCGGTGTTCTGGTGAGGATAGCAGCAGCCAAGGCTCCAGTAAGCAGCTGGGATGTGCTTCCTCCAGAGAGAAGAAGGAGATGGGGGCCTAGGTTTCCGCTGAAGCACCCAGGCAGATGGTGAGCGTCTCTCTCCCAGCAAGGATGGATGTCAAAATGTCCCAGTCCAATGCTCCTGCGAGCACTGGCCCACTGACAGCAAGGAGAAATGGCAAGGAAGGCTCAGCTGTAGCAGCAAGCCCCCCTGGACAGAGAAGTCCTGCATGAAAGCCCCAAAGCTGTCCGCCCTCCCAACCAGGCAGAGACTGACCCACCCTCAGCTAAGATACTGCCAAACACCACACCGCTTCTCCTCCCCTCACAGAACCACTTCAATGGTATGCCAGGAGCCCTGGCTACATCACCATGTCTATGACAACAAATGGGAAGAAAATTCCCTAAAGGAAAAAAGAAAACCTAACCCCCAACATATGCTATGGTACCTTTGTTGCTATCCCTTTCTCCTGAGCTTAGTCTTCTTTGCTTTGCTAGGCAGGCAATATCAGTAAAAACACAAGCTAAGGCAACTGGAGATGCTTGCCACATGCCTTTGCTGTTGGTAGCAAAGTTGGTTCAAAGTTAGATTCAATCAAGAGGCCGGAATGATATCAGAGTGGTTTCCATCTGATTCAAGATACAGTTAGTACGCAGTAGTGAACATTATACCAAAAGATGCAGTATGATAAAATGTTGGGGCATGGACTTGTTATTTTACCTTATATACTGTTTTAACTGAGTAGCATGCTCCCTAAGGCAGAGACGGGATACGTGCAAACATCTTTACTTGTCTACAGAGAAATGCCCCTTTGGATTTTCACAGATCTGGGAGTTTGGAACTTTCTTATTAGCAGAAAGAGCATTAAAAATACTCTATTGCATATGAGCCTTCAATTTCCTAGGGTGGCAAAACCAGAATCACACACAATGCACCTGACAAAAGTGGTTTTGGAATTAACTGAATGTTTATAAAGCACACTGAGCATGAAAGTAAACGTAATAATTTTTTTATTTGACCTAGATAACCTGTATTAATTCTTTGCTAGACTCTTCAGAAGCACTTAAAATAGAAATCAGAAATAAAGCTCAGGCGATATATCTGGGGGAAAAAAGGTATGTTTCTAAGATATGGTTTTGATATTCCCTCTTTTCTCTCTTTATTCTACAAGAGAAATGCTATATAAAAAATGTGTACAAATAGTGGAGAATTACTATTCCGTGTTAAATGTGTGTTGCAGTAATATATAACCTGCTCTGAATGTGAGAACATTTTCATTCAATTTTTATAGAAACTTTATGTACAGTTCATTCTTAACTGTAGGGAAGCCCATTCAGAACAATTAAACAAACAGCTCAGGAATTAAATTACCCCCCGGCTATCATAGGCAAATAACCTACATGGGACATTGTGTTATCTAACTGACCAGTTGATGCTTTGCTTTTTCCAGCTTTAAGAAAGAAATTAACTGGTATGGCAGTGTATTACTCTCATTTCCAATCCTCTGGAGCAGATAAACATTATCATGAAACTGGCCAAGGATGAAATTTAAATAAGTAGTGATTGGAAAGGATGACAGGAAGAGTTTCCAAATTACAAACACTGACAAATTAGTTTAATTAACTGCATATTTTGGAGTACAAGGATATGGGGGAATTATTTATTTTGATGTGTAATGCATACTCAATATTTCTGTAAATGGATTAGGGTATAGAAACCCTGCCACACAATTATTCAAAAAGAAGTAGGAAGAAAAACTGGAGCAAACTACATATATTTTTTTTCCTTTTAAGTCAGTGTCGCTTTACAGTTCCAATGTGGATTACAGATTCATTCTGTAATTTTCTAACAATCCAAACTGCTTCTCCAATGCACCTCTAAACAGCCATACAGCACAATTCTGATGGTTGTTCAAGTACACTAGACACCCATCATGGATATAAGATTATGAGTCTCATATCACAAACATACTCTTACAATGTTACTTTCCTTTTAAAAAGTCTGGATTGTGTAAACATTATCTGCCTTCTAAATGCAGTACCTAGGGAACAGAACAGGCTGTATGCAACAGAACAAAATGGAACTTGAATCTGCTTTTATAGCTATATGAATTGCAAAATATTTTGGTCTGAGGTTCACAGAATCACAGAATCACAGAATGGGTCGGGCTGGAAGGGAACACAGTAAGTGATCTTCCTGTTCAAGCAGGGTCATCCTACAGCACATTGCACAGGATTGCATCCAGATGGTTCTGGAGTATTCCCAATAAGGAATATTCCATAACTTCTCTGTCAGTCTGTTCCAGTGCACTGTCATCTGCTCAGTGAAGAAGTTCTTTCTCATGTTCAGGTGGAACTTCCTGTGCATCATTTTCTGTCCATTGCCTCTTGTCCTATTGCTCAGAACCATAAAAAAGAGCTTGGCTCTTGAGTTGTCCTGCTTTACATAATTTTTAAGGTATTTTTAGTACTTCTTGAGGCTGAACAGGACCGACTCCCTCAGCCATTCATCATAAGGGAGATGCCCCCATCCTCTATTTGTCCTTTTTCCCCTCCTTTGGACCTGCTCCAGGAGCTCCATGTCTTGCTTGTTCTGAGGAGCCCAGAACTGGACACAGCACTCCTGATGTGGCCTCACCAGGGCTGAGCAGAGGGGCAGGATCACCTCCCTCGACCAGCTGTCAGTGCTCTTCCTAGTGCACCCCAGGGTCCCTTTGGCTTTGTTGGCCACCAGGACACACTGCTGGCTTGTGGACAGCTTGTTGTCCACCAGTCCCCCCAGGTCCTTGTTTACAGAGCTGCTTCCCAGCAGATCAGCCCCCAGCCTGTTGTGGTGCCCACGGTTGTTCTTCCCCAGGTGGGGAACAGAACAGAACAGAACCCTGCATTTGCCTTTGTTGAATTTCAGACAATTCTTCTCTGCCCATCTCTCCACCCTGTCGAGGCCCTTCGGAAGGGCTGCACGGCTCCCTGGGGTATTGGCCACTGCTCCCAGCTCTGTGTCATCAATGAGCTTGCTGAGGAGGCACCTGCCTCTTCATCCAAATTATTGATGAATAATTTAAACAATACTGGACCAGTTTTGAACCCTGGAGGGCACCACTAATGAGAAGCCTCCAACTAGACCCTGCACTGCTGATCATGACCCTCTGGGATCTGCCACACAGCCACTTGTCAATGCACCAAGCTTCTTTGACCTCTCCACAATTGAAAAATTGCTTCTGGAAACAAGCTGGTGTAGCAATGCATGCAGTCAAATCACTCACTTGAATTTGGTTCCTTTAATTTTTTTTCAATCATAGCATTCTTCTTTTTGTAACATGTTGAGGTTTAGGGTAAGGAAATAAGTTACTTTGCAATTTAAGGGATATATAGGAATGGCAGAATGGGGTAGTAAGAGAAGTAGAGGACTCAACAGGAGTTCTCCAAACATTTATCTCAGAACTTTTGCTTTTGTGTCCTTGGACAATCAGTTTGCACTCACAGTAAGCCCCTTTCTCCTTTCAGGTAACATAAATACCTCAAATGGAGAGAATAGTATCAGCTAATTGTGCGCTGCTCACTGTTTTGCTGCTATGAGGTTCTAACTGCAACTCTGGTTTCTTGTTCCAGGGAATTTTATATCTTCAGAAATAATTCATTGTTGGCTTCACTAGTGGGAAGAAAAAAAGTGAGTTCTCAAACTGGCATAAAATGTTAGGGGAGGTTGATCCTAGTTGTGCTATTAAAGCACATGGAGCAGAAGAAGGACTCTTTTTTTGCCTTCTAGGTACCACTGCCCATATTTAGCACAAACACAGGGAGAGTGAAGATTTTAATTATTACTTTATTTTTCCAAAACAGAAAAGTTTAAGCCTGACTTGAGAAAGAGCAACATCATTAATAGCAGAGCTCCATGGTGTCAGGGGTATATGAGTAGGATTACAATGTAATGGAGCTTGGAGTTTAGAATGCATGCACTCACAGTTACAACTGTGAGAAGCCAGAGTAATAACTGCTTTTGTTTCACCCTTGACATTTCATGTTACATCTGATTTTCTGTGCCCTGAAGTCTCCTCATGAATTCTGCCTTTTGCACGTCTATGATGATTTCAGAGGTGAAGATTTACTCACATTTCAAAGCTCAATTTAAGCAGTCAAGCTTTTGTAAAGTCTCTTTAGGGATTTTATCTTGTTTTTTTTTTCTCTTTAATCAGATGCTAAAGGATATTGAATGAATTTACCCTAAAGTGTGAGAGAATAGGCCGCCTGACAAAAGATTCCAGATGTTTGGTCTTGCCTGGATCAGCCTCTGGGCTTGGCTTTCAGCCCATCTGTCAGGTTAGCTTTGGTGAAGAAGATGAGTGCCTGTCAAAAACAGACCTAGTACTGGGTGAGGTAACGCAGTGGCTTCAGGAAGATCTTCCTTTGACTAAAAGGCTACCTGCAGAACATATATTTCTTCTATAGGTCAGTAACCCAATGTGGGAAAATAACAGTGAAGTGATGGACTAGTTGTCTTTTTATCTTTGAATTTCGTCTATTTCAGCAGCTCCAGATAATGATGTAAATCAGATGGGGTTATTGGTAACTGGATGACACAAAGAGACAAACTGGGACAGTTTTGTCCTGAATGCCAACTAAACCCCACGCAATTCAGTTCTGCACCAGCAAGGGAATGGTGAGTCCTGGCATACATTGCAGAGCTGCTCAGCTATTTGGTGTGCAGCGCATTTTAAGTTGAATGGTCTAAACTAAAGAAAGTGTTGGCTGAAACAGGAAAGCTTGCCACACTCCAATTTGAATGCAGATTAACTTTAAATGCTGCCTATCAAATAGTTTACAGGCTTCTTCTCATGGTTCTTTAGATATGCTTGAAGAGGACCAACAAATAGTGTAGCTCATGGTGTGAAGAGCCGTGAGATGTGCTGTTGGTAGTCCCCTCAACAAAATCTGCTTTGATGCTTATATATAAACATTTGCTTGTTCATGGAATCATAGGATATCACAAGTTGAAATGGACCCATGAAGATCATCAAGTCTAGATCTCTTCTCCTTCCAGAACTAACTAAAATTAAACCTAAGATTAAGAATGTTGTCCAGCTGCAACTTGAACCCGGACAGGCTCGGTGCCCTGACCACTTTCCTGGTGAGTCTTTCCCAATGACAGGTCACCTTGTTGCTCAAGATATTTAACAGTGTGCTTGGTCTTTCTCTCTTGAGTTATTTTCAGGAGAAAAGGCAGCTGATTTTTAATACTAGACCTGAATAGTTCATGTTCATATATAGAGGACTCAGTAAAACAAAAAACTCCACCCACATCTCTGAAAAATTCTATTTATTTACCATAATAAATTTTCTGTTTTAAAGATTCTTAGTGCTTTAACTTGATGTTGTAGATTAAACCTGGTCGGCAGCTAAGTATCCCATGGAGTTTTCCTCACTCCTTCCACCTTCCCTATGCCCAGTAGGACGGTGGAAGAGAAGAGGAGGACTGAAAACAAGAAAACTCATGAGTTAATGTAAAAATTGTATGATAAGCTAAGGAAATGTGGAAGAAGGGAGAAAGAAAACAGAATAAAACAAGTGGTACAATGGCAATTGCTTACCATCTCCCATGTGCAGACTGATGCCCAGCCTGCCATCAGCTCAGAGACTTTGAGTTGTTGCCCTGAAGCAGTGCACATAAATCTGGAGTAAACTGAAAAATGGGGGAAACATTACTAAAGACCTTTGGTTCTTCATGTGCAAACATGAAAATCCATTACTTTCTAATAATACCAGCATGTACTTATTCAAGATAGCTGAATAGAGCATAGATTTCAAAAATTACTTTAAAAAAAGAGAAATATTAGTTCTCTCTTGAAAAGCAGTAGTAACTTTATAAGGATACATTTCACAAAACTTATTTTGGAACAGAGCTTTCCCATAGACACTAAGGTTTACAGCAAGTTGTTTTATTTGGCTTACCCAGGGTGTTAGGATGAGATTCCAAACTTCTGCTATATCCATGTGAGTTTCACTAAAATTTGCTCTTGACACGTGCTGAGTACTGTAGTGGAGGATGAAGTAGAGTTACTCACAGCAAACATCATCTGGGTTGTCTGTTTACAACTTTTAAGTGATTACTATTCTAGGTACTTGATAAGGTCGCAAGACACTCAGCAGTAAATTCAGCCTTCTCTGTTTATTCTTGAAACTGCAATGCTTTCACCAAGCTATGCATGAGATACGAGTGAGAACGTTAAGCTTAAGGTTATTTTTTAGTCCTAAATGTTTCAAGTCCCATTGTGAATATGCATTGTTATGTCTAAGAATTGAGATTAAAGAGGGATGTACTAGGAGCAAACCATGGACATTCATGAAAAGACATGGATTTGAGAATACAGCTACTGGAGTGGTCACCTGTGTCTTCTCTTTGGGAAGAATCCTCATTGCAACATTCAATTCCTTTGAATTCATTGCTTTCTACCTGATGCTTATAAGCTATTCCTGCACACATGAGCTGTTTGCACTTAAAATTCTTTTTGCCTTCCTGACTGGCAAGTAGAAATTCAGGCTGCAGAACTCTAGCTCAGTCTGGGAGCTGCCTCCAGTCAATTTATGGCCCAATTTTATGCCAAAATGGGAATTGTAAAGCCTTTTGAAAATCCACTGTGAAAAGAACACTTGGCATGTGCACATCTTATACATTGTAAGCCATTCGGTGATGTGCGTTGTTTATTCTTTTAGAACATAATAATGTGTCATGAAATAATAGTGTCAGTATGGGTATTATGAGAAAAACCATTTGAAATCATCATTGGCTATAGCAACTGGAAATTACTGAAGCTGCTGATATACTGCATGCATCTAGCATAATCTCTGTGTATAATTAAGTCCTTATGAGGTAAAATCTTGATTTAAATACCAAAAATACCTTTTCTGAATGTCTTCAACTCTCTGCCAATAATGGTTCTTGATCTAACACCATATAAAGGTTTTCACAAGCGTTTCAGTGCTATCCACAGACAAAAGTATTCTTTGGTACATTCAGTAAAAAGAGCCTTTTAACACATGCAGAATACTTGTACTTCTAAAGTGTGTTTTATTTACTTAAGTTCTTGAGTTCGTGAGTAAATAAAATATTGGTAAAACAAGTGGTTTAGGGCCTCATAGTCTTTTAAAGGCTGATCTTGGAAAGATATTCACAGGCTGTTGAACAGTAAACATTTAAAATTCCAAAAACAGCCCAAGAAGTGCTGGGACCTAAAATGAATTATATTGTCTAGGAAAGTTGAAAGTTAAGTCAGTTTAGCATTAGGATGACTTCTGTGTTTCACTTCCTGTGTACAATTTACTTTCTGCAGAGTGATGTGAAACCGTGCAATAAACCTGCAGTCTGCTTGGCTGATGTCGCAGGTTCCAGTTTATGTCAACTTTGATAGGTGCACTTAAAACATTTTGATAACATGACATTCCCCAATGTCCAAATACAGCTGAAGCAGTGTGCACCAGCTGTTACTTTGACTGGTGATCAAGAATCTTCCAGATAAAGGCAATCTCATGTAAATCTGCCATGAAAGTGGAAATCCTCTGTGACGCTATGTTTTTCCAATTGCATTGTGATATAGAGGAAAGTCAAAAAAGCATACCTGAAAGCACACATAAATAAAAGTTGTTCTGAAAATGAAAAAAATAGTGTCCCCATTAGGATGGAGTCCTATCTTTCTGATTAAATTGTTCTGCCAGCTAAATCATCAAGAATTTCAAGAGCAGATACACTTTTTAAAGTTCAGTGTATTTGTAGAAAGTCTGCTGATGTGTGAGGGAAAATTATTTTCTCTCACCTTCCACAAATTGCTGTTCCTTCCCTTGACTCTTTGGCTGCATAAAGTTTATGTGGGCAGATGTTCCCAGAATTCCCTTCTCTGCATGGGACCTCTTTACAACCCCAGCAGGCAGCCAGATTTTGCAGTGCAACCTAAACATTGAGACTTAAACTGCAAGCAATCTGTTACACTCTAGCTAAGGAAATAAAAGTTCTTCAGCTGTCAAGGAGAGATGTATTAGTTTGGCCATGCCTAAAATGCTTTGGGAGGTTTTCTGAAAATAAACATGCCAATCTAGCTCTGAGCTATGTCGTATGGGGAGATTTGAAAACGTATGGGTTTTGTTTCCAAATTTAATGCAGCCAACAGGTAGAACCAATTCAAAAGGACTTTTAGTTTTTCCTAAGGGGCTGGGGAGTTCATTAGAAATAATTGCACATATACTCTGCTGGAGTTAACAAATGCTCAGCAAGCTATTATAGTGTGTAACAGCAGCCTATAGTAATTTAGGGGTACTGAACAGCCCGAAGATTAACCACATTCATTGATCTTGAATTTAGAATTCTCTCCTTTTTTTTTAAGCTATTCCTTGGTAAGTTGTCAGTTAGACTGAACTGTTTGCATACATTTCTTATGTTGTTAGATGAGCCAAAACGGGGCACCAGTTTGAATCAGCCAGTTTACACCTTACTTCTGAGCAATGTATCTACTTCCTTTCTGGCAAGCATTCGAATTCTGAATTTTAAAGTTGTAACCTGTCTTGTCATAAGTAAGAAGGAGAACATATTAGACCATCATTTTGATCTCAAGCTGAACTTAAATTTATCTTCTCACATCTGTATCCCTGACCAAGGACCATTCTAAGGACCATAACTAGGGTTCATTCAAAAAAACATGAATGAAATGTTATGACATAAGAAGTAAGGTGTCATTGACACAGGTAGGATATCAGCTGATTTTGTAGCTGGAAATGCTGTTCTCCTTTCAGGCCTTTGCAATCTTGTCAGTATCTGGTAGATGTCCTTTGCTCACTAACTCATAAACCATAAATATACTGACTGAAAGCTTCAGGCAATTCCAACCACTGAAATATATTGTAATATGGAATCTTATTCCTCAGGCAAAATACAAATGTTCTATTTTAGTAAGCTCACTGCTGTCAATTCCACTGCCCCCAATGCCCTCCCCCTCCTCTATTTCAAGCTTTTCATTTATGGCAGCTTGGCAAATTATGTATGCAAAAGTATGCATCTCAGCACACTGGCAGAACTTTCTCTCAGCTAGGTATATTTCCTTTATTTTTCACTTCCCCTTGCCTTTCCCCTTCCCCTTCCACATTGCTTGATAAAATGTGAGCACGTTCTTTTTTGCTTATTTCTGTGCGTTTCTTGCCAGTTTTCTTCACCTCAGTGCTTAGATTATCATTCTCTTTCTTCGTGGGAAAAAAATAACCCACAGAAATGTTCTCTTCATTTGTGTAATGTCTAGTTTTTTTTCAGTAATTTGTGAATTTTTTAAGACCTTGGAGTTAAGAATATTCTGTCATAAACCTGACATATTTAATAAAGCTCATCAATGTTTTTTTAGGAAAAATACAGGAAAATGACATCAGAGTCTGTTTCCCACTAACCAGTTACATTCTTACTCTGCAGCAAAAACTCCCTTTCTCTGAAAACAAAGCTTAATAGTCTGGCAAACTACAATGTTGGACCCCTGTTAAGTGCAAGGAAAGGATAAAATATTTTCAGAAAAATGTTGCCGCACAAAAGCTCAATCATAAGTTTTTCTTTTAAAGAAGATTTTTTTTTTCTTAAAGGTTTTATATTTTCTCATTTAAGACCTTTTCCTGGGTTTGAGGAAATTTTTCTTTCTTTTGGTCGGGGAAGGCTTCTCCTGAAATTTTAGACTTGATATTTGCAACTGCAGCACATCCTAGCATATTTCCTCTAATTCCCATTCACTCAAAAAAAAATTAGAAGCAACACATTCCTTCGCCTCATGCTTTGTGCAAAAGAAAGCAATCTTATCCTCCATATTTTTTTAATTACCATATTTTAAAAGTAATTTTATAATTAAAGCAGTAATGAGAGCAGATATTTTATAAAAATACTCCTATTCAAAAAATACACATGTATTTTTCAAAACCAATTCTTTGCTTTCAAAATTATTGAAATTCTCTTGGACACGTGTCCCTTCAAACTCATTTCTTTAGAGATTTTACTTGCATTATATGATAGTCTGTTTGGCAATTTTTCCTCAGAAACTGAATTAGTATCTTAAATGCTGGCCCCTTCCTTCATGTGAATATTCACTCTTATTTAGTAGGTAAACCCTGGGAAGAATTGTTGTAGCTAGACATATACAATGCACCCTTCACCATAATAATTGTGCTTATAGTTCTCTGATGACTGGCCATCAATTATATCAAGCCTTGACCAAAATATCCTGTTAAAAGGAAAGCAAAGTCCTTCTAGCACCTCCTTTCCCTAGTCCTTGTGGCTACTTTGAATTCCACATTGAGTGTTACTGAAGCCGTGCCTTTCCCATGACGACTGGCCACTCCATGTAGCAGCCAAAATAAGCTTTAAATACAGCCTTTAAAAAAGAGATAAATAAACAGCCAAGCTGGGCCACATCCATTTAGCTGTTTTCATTTGTTAGAATGTTCAGTCATGTTCTGTTGGGAGATGTGGGTTTTCAAGCTGGTTTATCACATCAGGGTTGTGGTGTTTTATGTTTCTGTCAGCATGTAATTGGACATTGCCAGTAGCACTTACAGTTACTTGGTGCTGATGATGCTCCAAATCACTGCTTGTAATCTGACACATCTCAAAGGACTTTCTAAGTGTTTTTTTGGAGATAGCTGGCTAGGTTAGGTTGACCCACTGAACTTTTTTATCTCTAAAAGGTGCTTGAAGGATTAGCAGCAGCTCTAGGCTAGTGTTATCCTTTAGACATCATTGGACATGGGTGTCTCAGTATGTAACTCTGAATGTGGCTGTTCAGAATATATGTCAGGTAACAAAGGTCTTGAACTATCAACTGTCAGAAATAGTCACTAAGTATTCCTTCTCTTCTCTGTAGAGTCAAATCTATATGGGTTATATCCTTCTCTAACACAGCCTTTTTGAAAATATTTGACTCCAATTTACTATCAGTTCCTAACACAGCAACTCCCTTGTTCATTTCCAGACATAGTTAGATGTCTGCTTATGTTAGATGAGATGACAGATATACTTCCCATTCAAAGGTGATAGATGGAAATATCGTGCTACCAGCCTTTACTTAGTACAGCAGGCAGTTTCTCATGGGTAGCTATAAACAGGCAGGCCAATTTAGTTTTCTTTAGGACAGCTACACTACTTACAGGCATGTCATGTTGTCACTTTACATGACAGCACTTCTATATTGGTAGTTGCTGTGCTGACAATTAAGCTGCGGTACTATTCTCCTAAAAATTGGCTGGATGTTCCAAGTTTGAGGTTTTTTTACTTTTACACACAGAATTTTGTTATTATTTTGCCTAAAAACCATCACAAACCCCCAAATACCCATATATGTAGCAATTGCTAAGAAACAAATTCTTGTTTCGAGTTTATGCACTTACAATTCCTGTTACAGGCCACTGCAGCAAGACCATTTAAATGTATTTGAATTGGACCTTGAGATGTCAGAAGTGAACTCTGATGCATTTTTTGTTTTTACAGACTTGTTCTTGACTGTGTGCGCAGCACCGTTACTGATCATATCACTTATGAAGTGTTAAGTTCCTTTTATGAAGTCATTGTACACTTCACTGCAACTCATAGCAAAGACAAGAATGAAAGATACTCAAAACTTAAGGAGTGGAGAGCGAAATGCAACTTATTTAATCGTGTTTGGATAGCAGTCCGTATGACAGCAAATGGAGAAGGTGTCAATGAAGGGTGAGAGAATGAGTGTAAGCCAAAGCAACCACAGAAACCACACATGGGGTTGCAGCAAAGGGAACGCTCAGTGTGCTGTGCAGTGGATGGTCAGGACATTTGAAACTGTGATTGAAGTAACGATCTCCAGTTTCGTGATTCCTTCAGTGTTCAGGGAAATGGGATGTTGTGTTCTTTTCAGATAACTCTGATTTCTCCTCATTGGCAAGATGCGTTCATCGTTTCCATTTTACCCTGCACCCTGCGCATGGAAGTCCACACAATGACAGCTGTGCAGGTCACAGGGGTTAGCATTATCAAATACCTCAAACTGCAAACCTGCTATACTGGGCATTGTGCACAAGCAAGAGAGACGGACTCCTGTAAGTCTGATCTTCCAGGCTAGAAAAGTGTTTTGCGGAAGTCATGCACTATGTTGTCATACAGCAGCAAAATCCATGCAACTACTTGCTGTGCAGAAAACTGATATTTCTTTTCACTTTCTGCATGCTTGGTTCTAGCTTTTATTTCCACTCTACAGGTATGTAGAAGATTTTCTCTTGCTCAACAAATGTGAAACGTCTTATGGATAGGTTTTTATCTTCTTTCATCGCCTTTCCATTGTTACAAGTTCAATTGCCAAACAGTTCCCACAGGAAACATACTTAGGAATAATATTTACCCAATTACAGATATTTTGTAGAGTAGTAGGACACCTATTTGGAAAGAAAAATGCCAAGAAGAGACACAGCTTGGTGCTTGCAGCATTCTCTTAGGATATAACAGATGCCTGAATTCCTCAGATTGAGCGGCACATCCTCAAGCTTCCCGGATCATGAGGTCAAAGTGACTGTTTTGTGTGTTTATTCAATAGTTTTTTAACGGGAAATACTCTGTGGACTGAAAGAGGAGGAATGATGACTATTCAGTGCTCTGATGCACCCCAGAGTTTGTGTGCTTATTTTATCTTAACTGGAATACACAAAACATCACAGATTTAAGAGATGCCAAGAAAACAAGTTTTCATCTGATGTGTTATAATTTTTTTTTTCCTGACCCTATTTGTAAACTGCTTGTGTCGGGTTGTGTAAATGGAAACTGAGATATGAGGAAAGGGAAGCACCTCACACATTTTAAACGTCAAAGAAAGTTTTCATTGCTCTTTGACTAGTAGTCATGGAATAGTTCTTACTTTATTCAAATTATTAGCACGCCTTCCACTGAAGGTATTACTGGAATAACCCCTGAGTTTGGTATGTTTTAATTCTTTCTCTTCCTGTAAAGCAGGTCTAGTTATATAAATTGTTACTTCTACTTCCTATGAAAATGTGGTGTTTTCCCCAGTTTTTTATCATTTTGGGGCAGTATTTCTGATCTGGTGTAACGTTTTAGATCAGCAGATCTATTTTGCGTTGATTGGCCACTAAATAGACCTAGACAAAAGCCATCTATACCAGAGCTGGACAATTCAGAATCATTAATCAAAGTGTGTTTTTGTTACCATTTTACTGCCTCACCCTTGTCACAGCTGGGTTGCTTTTATATTTTCACACACTATGTGATGGATTAAACTAGTTAGCTGGCTAGATAGATTATATACATTAATACTTAACAGCTTCTCTCAAGCACTGGCTAAGGCATAAGTTTACCTTATATAATGCTCTAAAAGGTCTGATTTGCTGTGCTTTACTTTGTGTTCATTCTTTTCTCCAGCCATGGCTAAATAATGGAAGTAAAAACACATTTGAACTGAAATACCTGATATCATTTCTCAGGAGATTCTTACTGAGGTTTAATGGATGGTATCATTGAGCTTCCACTCTCTTCCACAGTCACATTCTTATTTTTAACAATACTACTTAAAAATTTCTGATCCGGTTTTCTAATTCACTTTGGAGTCAGTTTGCTGCTTCTAATTCATTTCAGGAATTTGGCAGCATTTTTACTTTTCAGGTTGTTGGTTATACTACCTTGTTTTGCACAGCTTAGTTGTGTGTCATCCCACAAATTCACTAATATGGAAGTTTTTGGGTGAAGTTCTAAATATTTAAGATTTATGATCTTAGGAACTTTACAGACAACAACCATGAAAGATGCCACCGACTAACTAATTGCATGGGTGCTTCTAGCTGTCCTTATTCTACCCTAAATATGTAAGTTTTGAGTTAAATATTTGTTTTGAACTGATGTTTATGTATGTTGCATTCCACTGTGGGGAACTGTGAGGAGTTCTTGTAAAAAGATTCTAGATGGTCTAAAATGAAATTAAGTCACCTGGCACAACACTCTATCTGAGAACCATTTATTGGTAATGAGATAAAAAAGGAGATGCTCTGCTAGAGAGGGCTAAAAAGACAGAAAAGGAGGAAAGAAAATGGAAAAAGATGGGGGGGAGAGAGAGGGAGAGAGGGAGAGAGAGAGACATGGGCATTACCACCGTAAGGTCAGGGCGTGCTGTCGATGTCCGTACAGCGGGGCGGAGAGGTGTGGCTCCGCAGGCTCAGCTCCCGCCACGACGGATGGCTGGACACGAGGTGAGTGGGGATCGAGCTGGACGTGTGGGATGCTGGACAGAGTCGCCGTGGGGCTTGTGGCGGTGGGCTGGATTGGAGGCAAGGTAAGATTGGACACAGGTGGCTTAGGCAGGAACACAGGGATGAAATGGCAGCATTGTGGTCAGGGACACAGGGAGGCGGGACAGGTGGCAACGGGGATGGGCGAGGGGGTTGGGCGGACACAGGCTACACACGAAGGTCAGAGGTCAGCTAGTGTCCTGCCAAGAGCCCCGTGAGAGGGCGAGTGAAGAGTGAGTGAGGGCAACCAAGGGCCAGCAAGGGCAGAAGAGCCAAAAAACAGGCTAGAGCCAGGGCAAAAAGGACAAGAAACAGGCTAGGGCCTGGGCAAGAAGCAGACCTTAGCAGGCTGGAGCCAAACAAAAACACAAGGCTCAAAAGGCCCCCAGACTCAAAAAGCTCCTACTCAAAACAGCCCCCAAAGGACAAAACTCAAAAAGCCAAAAAGCTCCCAAAAGACTAGTCTCAAAAAGCCCAAGCCAAAGAGCTCCCAGAGCTTGTGCTGCAGTTACTTTTATGCCCCTTGGCTACTCCCAAAGTCTGCCTGCTGACTGGAGACCATTGCCTCAGTCCAGCATTGCAGTCCTTTGGTGAAGTCCTTTTGCCATCTGATTTGAGAACCTCTCTGAGGAGTACAGGGTCCTTTGGTGGTCTGCTGCTGACTGCCTGTCCCATGTGAGATACGAAATGGTTGCCTGGCAAAGTCTCCCCAGAGACAAGGCGTTCACCCATCTTCTCCTAGCTGCCCCCTGCAAGTGGCACATGTGAAATCCCTCCCTCACAAACCTCTCACAACCAGTATTGAGATAGAAATCAAGATTAAATTGGCTTCTCACAATGTAGTTATGCTTTCTCTATTTTGAAGGACTGTCTCTACTTTCTTTTGTCTGCAGCAGTCATAGTCTCCATGGTTTCAAGCCTGACATCCAAGTGCCTTTCTAAGAGCTGACCGTATGTTCCCGATCTTTCTCTGGAATGGTGGATATTAGGGGCTTTACCACAAGACCTCTTGGTGTCTAGTAAAAAAACTGCAAACATTCTCCCATCAGACAACAACGACTATATCTGTTGGTTAAGTTCTGGTTCTAAAGGCTGAAAGTGTTTGCAATGCTATACGTATAGCACATCTGCAGACACAGTTCTCCCTTCAGCTTGGGTGGCCATATGGATGGACCCTGTGGTATTAAAATTTAACAGCTAGTCCAAAAAGGTAGGAAGTCAGAGTTACTAGGCAGAATTAGCTACACGTTAAACCGACTACTAAAATATAATTTCACTTTAACATTGAAAAGGGCATAATTAGGAAAGCAGCCATGCAATACAGGGTGCTAGGGTAATTAGCTCTGCTAATTTTCTTTCTGAGGTGTGGCAACTGCCTCACTGACTGTTCGTGATGTAATCTATACTCTTTTAAAGCAGCTCTGCTTGTGCTATCTCTTAAGTGCAGCTTCTTTAGGTTGTTACACAGCTGTATGTCATCACATATGTGACAGGTCCTCAGGCTCCAAGTACTATCCATTCCTGGGCTTTCCAGACCTCTTCCAGCCTCAGGGGTCTCTGCTGTGTCTCTGACATGTCATTTACTGTAGACTGTCTTAGTTTCAGGTTACTGGGACTTCACACAATTGAGCTTCTAATTGCCTCAGCATGTGGTGTACGTAATATTTTGTAAATTCTTGGTATTAAAAGCAATCCAATTACAGCTGTGTTGCTGGAAAGTTGGGCAGATTCCTTCTTGTTAGGTTGTAACAATACTATGCAACTGTGTTGATGTACTAGAGGACAAGTAGGTGGAGTACTCTTAGAACCATTGCATAGTGAGTTCTCAGCATAAATCCCAGACCAAACACCTATTTAACATCTGCGACCAAAGAGGGCCAGGAGGGGGTCCTCGATAGGTGGAAATATTTGAAGCACATATGTGAAAGGAAGGTTGTCCCTCAGATTGGGCAAATGACATTAGGTGGGTAAAATAGATATTAATGATATACACATGGAGAGAGTAAAAAAGCATTTGTTAAAGCAAACACCTTTTTCTTGTGGTAGAAGATATTATGGTTAATGTGGAAGCAGTGGATTTTAAAAATGAAGAGATTCAGTATATTTCCTATGCTGAAGAGCATCATAATTACGAGAAGGAGGTAGCGGAGGATCTGTAAATAGCTTGCCAGGGTGATAGCAGCCTCAGCTTAGACATTGGAGCCAAGAATTTGTCTGTGTATCTCACAAAACTAGTAGGGTAAGAATAGGTAATAGTAGTTGAAGGAGTTTGCTGACTGATATTCTGAGAAAAGAAAAAAAAGATGGCAGCAGGCAAGTACAAAGTTACAATGAGACAAGAAAAAGGTGATGTTTAACTGTTTGTGAGACTGTCAACACAGCATTTCTTAAGACGATTGACAAAAGTCCACATCTGAAATATGGAAGACATACAGAAGAGCTTTGGCTGGGATGAAGACAGAAAAAAAAAGAATGTCTTGGATATTTTGTATCATAAAACATGGTTTAGTACATCACAGATGTTAATTCCTGGAAGAAAAGCCAGGAATCCAGTCAGATCCAAAGTCATGCACAAATGGCAGGAGTAGTGATGCGATGATGAATCTGCTCTGTTGATCTTGATGGATGTACATTAACATAACTGCTATCTCAGTTTATTTTACACTTCTGTGTGCACTACTGTGATGTTCCAGTAGGCATTCCTGAGAATCCTGTTGGTTGGAATTATATTGTACCATGCTAAAGAAATAGAATAATTTGATGTAGAACTTCAGTTTTTTGCACAAAAATTTTTAAAAAGTGTTAAAAATATTTTTAAAAAGAACTATTCAAAATAGGTATTTAGAGAAATAGTATTGTTCCCTTTAAAAATAGCTGTAGCTAAATATACACATTTTTCTGATGAAATACTTTTCCAAACTCAAATTTGTAGTATAACAACCAATTATAAACTAGTTAAGGAATAGAATTCTACTCAGGTGATTATATGGGTATCCATTCTCAGTTGAAGGATTTTTTTTTATTTCACTCCTGAAAGATGAAAGCAGTTTGGATTTAGGAATAAAACTGCCAGGTAGTAATGCAAAAAGTACCCATCAAGATTGTATTTGGCTTTGTTTTGCTGAATTTCCCCCCATACATACAAAAGTGTATTTCCCCACTTTTTTATAATAAGGGATGCTTTTAGAAATTTATAGAATAAGGTGCTAATTTTTCCCATTCCTTCTCTCATAAGTAAAACCTACATAGACAGAAATGGTTAAATTCTAGAGTCTTGTTTGGGCTGTTCTGTCATTTCAAGGACTTAATGTGCTGTGACAGCCACCTTTCATCTTTTGAGAAGTTATTTGGTCTTGTCACTTTGGAGGTAGCTGGGATCTTCCCTCAGTTGTTCCCTTACCAGAATAGGGGCTAGGAAATGCATAAGTGAATGCACTCTGTGCAGCTGCTTTTCTATTGATCTTTGCAGTAGATCTACCACTGAAGGTGTAAGTGGGGAGCTGTGCAGTTAGGTTAGCAGTAACTTACCATTCCATGGGAGTAAGGAGGAACCAGAGTAGAAATCTTTTTCTAGCAGGATTCTGAAATCTAAATAACATCCCTGGGAGAATGTAGCTCTCATATTAATACTGCACCTCTGCCCTTTTTACAAGCATTCTGGTTTGCTGTTACGGTACATAAGTTTCATGTTAATCCCCTTTAGAGCTCTCTTACCACTTTTACAGGCAAGTATGTGAGTGAAAATTAGTATCTAGTCACAATGCCTGGAACAAAAGATGTTAACATCAAACATCATGGAAACTCTTTATGAAAAGAAACAGCAATTCCTGTGCATGCTCAGAGCTCAATAGTCTTAGATTATGTTTTGAAGAAAATATAACTACTTGGACAACTTGCATGATGGTTTTGTGGTGTGGATTAATGTCCACTAGAGGCTAGAGTGAGATAATTTAACCTGTGTTCAGTTGTTTCCTAAGCCAAAAATTCTAGCTCACTTGGCCTGAATTGAAGGTCTAGATGTCTTAATGTTTTAATGCACTGCACTGCCAATATCCCAGATATCCTTGCTTTTTCCTGAAGTCTTTAATATTGTCACAATGACTGCCACGTCCTTGGCAATACAGGGACAATGAAAGCATAGAAGTAGCAAGGTATTAAACAGTTGAGCAGCTACTTTGTGCACAGAGAAAAGCATCAATTCATAAAGAATTAGCCTCAAAGACTGCTAAGATTTCAACAAATTAATCTTTTTTTCAGGGACCATAAAGAGAATATGTCATAGTTCCACCCACATCTCAGTGGCCTATAGTTCCTGAGATATTCACTGCCTTCTGTGGTTTGCAAGTAGGCTTAAGAGCAAATGTTCTTTCCTGGGAGATCACATGGCTGGGTATGTTCCTCTAACTTATTATTCATTACCTCTTAAGATTCCTCAGCAAAGACAGTAATTTTCATCCCAGAAAATAACAAGCAGAGCAGCACATCCAGTTATGTTACACTGACAAGATGTCAAGAAAATGAAAACAAATGGTTTGAGTAGTCCTTCAGGGGATAAAGAGTTCAGTTACTAGGCTACCCACAAGAAACTGTGATTTAGTCATCTGGGATGATTTTATTTATTTTTCTTCTATGGATTTGACCACATCAATCTCTGTTTTCTTGCTAGAGAGAGATATCTGAGAAATTCAGTAGTGCTTTTGTCATGCCCAGAGTTTTTGGACTGCTGTGCCGACAAATGCTGGAGTAAAGGAAGAAGCAGTAACATTACCTGTGTCCTTATTTTATCAGGTTTGTAAGCATATGTTTATTTTTAGATTGCCATGCAAAAAGGTGGGTGACCTACTTGGTGATATTCATGAATGCAGTTATAAATACAGCATGCCTCTTGCCTTCTCTTTCCTTCTTAATTTTTGTTTCAAACATTTTCTTCAGGGTCCAGGTCACTTAGAACATTAATAAAAATAGACCGGATGAGTTGTAAAAGAAGAGAAGTGAAAATTCAATTGTTTTACCCTGTATATGTAGAAAAGACACTTCTGACACAGATAAAGAGAGATAGAGAGTTGTGCTTCTCTTAAATAGCCTAAATGAATCAGCTTCACTTTTGCTATGTGTACATAATTCAGACATGTGAAATGTTTATACTGCTATTCTATCACCCACAGCTGTAGGATGTTGCCAAAGGTGTATTGAGACGACGTTGTTTGTCTGGGAAGTATAGATTGAAGTGTTCGTGTATATACTTAAATCCCCTTTATAGAATGTTGAGTAAAATAAATTCTGAAAAACAGGTATTTTTAGCATGATAATTACTCAGAGCCAGTTCTCTACTGTACACTTTTAGTTTATACAAACTAATTTTCAAATTGGATGTGAAAAGCAACTTTTGGACTTCACAGTCCAACTCTTGCATGCTAAACTCACAGGCTTCCAGATTAACATTACCTTTAGCAGTGGTCGTAGGTATAGAGCTTAACAGTGACAGGGAGATGCAGCACAAGGTACAGATGCTTTCCATTTACTGTCTCATGTAGGCAGTTTTGTGTCCAGCCATGACTTATTACACTGGAGAATGCTTGTTATAACCTACCTGTTCTTATCCTTTATAAGTGCTGCAGAGTGCTGAGTGGGGCTAGCCCCGCTGGGTGCTTAAGGCCGCCAAAGCCTCTCTACCACTTCTGCTCTGCAGCTGGACAGGGGAGAGAAAATATAACAAAAGGCTCATATGTCAAGACAAGAGCAAGGCAGGACCACTTAACAATGACTGTCGTGGGCAAAACAGACTTAGCTTGGGGAAATTAAATTAATTAATTGCCAATCAAAAGTTAGAGTAGGATGAAGAGAAATAAAAATGAGTCTTCAAAGGCTTTCCCACACACCTCCCTTTTATGAACTCAACTTCCCTGCCAATTTCTCTACGTCCTCCCAATGTGGTGTAAAGGAATAGGCAATGGGGGCTTTGGTCAGCTCATTCCATGTTATCTCTTTCACTCCTTCCTTCTCATGCTCTTCCTCTACTTCAGGAGGGAACTGTCTCTGTCTGACATGGGTGAAGATATTGGAATCTTGTCACAGAAGGCACACCTGTAGCACCCTCACTATTTACTTTTCCATGTAAACCCAATCCATCCAATGCATCTTTCTAAAAGCATGAAGGAAACCATTCTGCTTGTGCCTCTGTCATACGGACAGTTCTTCTGATCAGTAGGATTTAGACAGCTGGAGAATCATGAAATTAAAAGTCAGACCTAGGCAAATTTTTCCTCACTTCATTGTAAAAGTCTTGTTTATGGCCCCGGTTTGAAAGCAGTTTCAGGAAAACTCAGTGAAAACATAACATGGATTTTGTCTGTTTTCAGAAGGAAAAATTCTTCCGTCTTTCAGGAAGGTCAGTTAGGGAGATTATACTATATAACTGGATAAAAGGAAGTAGATATTTATTATATCCATGTGTTATCTTTTGAACAAGAGTCTCACATTCCTGGAATGCAATGACTTAGTGTATTTACAGCCTTTTGAAACACATTTGTGGGATTTTAAACTGAAGACTAATTTGTATTAGATATTCTTAGACCAGGAAATATAGAGAAATCTTAAAAACATGCATGCAAATTGTAAACATGTAAACATAATTTTCAGCCATATTTTCTACTTCCTTCTGTAAAAACTACCAGTATTTGAAAGCAGCATCTTGTAATGGGAATGCCACTTGGGCTGTAAGTCATGTGACACATTCATAATATTGCGCATTTTTACAAAGCAATTCTTCCTAAAGTTATTTTGTCTTGCCTGTTTCGAAGATGAAGGACTCATTTAAGTAGTTGTTCTACCACCCTGTTTTTCAACAGCTCACATCCAAAGCATAGATATATGCTGGAGCAGCCATCTGTATATGGCATCTTTAGGTCTGGAAGAGTCCGGGCATTTTGGAAATATTAATTAGCCTCTAAACTGCATAATATCTTGAAGGAATTTCAGTGGTTAAAGGTTATGGAAGGGACTAATTGATAAAGATATTTTCTCTCCCATATTAAAATTGTCTTTTTCATTAACAGTGTATTGACCTTCAATGGAATGTATCTTGAAGCCTGCTTAAAATATGGGCACTTTATATTAAACAGGGAGTGTTAGTTCTCCCATTGCTGTGAATCAGGGAGAAGGATGGCATAGCCCTATATTGTTTTAAATATCTATGCTGAAATGGCAATTAATTTTGCTATATATAGTTTTATATAATCCAAGGCACAATGAAAGACCAAGAAGTTTTAGTTAGTGTCAACTGTGGTGGGCTTTCTGCTGCCTTTGTTCAAAGGAGAGGCAGAAATCTGAAACACCATAATTAGAAAAGCTCATTTTTATTCCTTGCCAAAAAAAGAGACCTTGTGTGTTTGATTTCATGGTTTTTCTGTGTGTGGTGCTCTTTAAAATCAGTCAGAGAACAGATGTAACTGTACTGGGTAGTCTTTCTTCTTTTGACTGTGTTAAGATGTACTGCTGGAGATCATGGATATATTATTTTGACTCTTCCTGAGCCAGAAGTAATTGCTGACTATTCAGTCCTGCTTAAGGCCCTATTACCATGCATTCTGACATTGTTTAAGAGATCTCTAAATCAATATGAAAAAATATTCAAAAAGCAAAGGTTGCAACTGGAACGGAAATTATAGTGTGGATGCGGGAGCTGCTGGATGACATTTATGGTTTCTACTATGCAGGAGGTCAGATGTAAATATTATTTGAAGTCTATGAATTTCTCCTTTCTTAGGGGACACACTACTACCCCCACGTGATTAAAGACTATATTCTAATACTACTTGGTGATATTCCTTGGTATGCTTGTAAGAATAACCAGTGTCAAATTTGCCACAGTGTGAAGAGATGCATTTTTGTGTGTGTGAAGTCTCCTCCCAGAGAAGGACATAAATATCTAAAGGCAAACAGAAAGGCTCAGAGAACTCCTTTTGGGTTTTCACTTCAAAAGAAAATAGTTTTAATTTCTTCTCTGTCCCCACCAGAAAACTCTTGGGATATGTCTCACTTTACTTCAGAGCACCCTGCTGTTTAAACACATGAGATATATGAAATGAAAACTGAAAAATACACTGAACATGTCCAGAACATCCAGTCATGAAGGCTCAAACTCTGAACTTGCTGATCCCTAACCTCCCCCTCTACACTGCCATCTTAACAGCTAACTGATGGTACTAGTAAATGGTGTTTTATCTTTAAAATGTAGATTTTAAACATCTTTTTAGTATGGATGAGAAGTGGAATCTCACATAAAAATACTAATTCAAATTAAACATATATTAATTTTTTACCCCTGACAGTTCTATCTGTTAAGATATACTTTTTGCCATGGTAAAAAGTCAAGACCTACTACTACCACAGATGATATTGGAGCTGATGTTTTTTATTTGACTAGTACCTTTGCATGTGTGACTCTCTTTTAGAGTCCTTGAGATCTTTTTTGCACAGTTTATAATGCCATTTTAGCAGAGAAAAAGCAAAATTAGTTATTTTCATATCTGCTTAGTCTTAGGCATGGTAATATGACTGTTTAATATTTTGTTTATATTCATTGTCTGCATATTTCCTACTCTTCCATGGAATATGATTCTGTGTATATATGTGAATTTTTCAGTTCATATGATCCATTTTTTTCCTTACTAATTTTAGTTCCTCTGCCACTTTCAATACAGATTTTATTACTGGAAAACATCCATACACCTCAATAAAGGGTGATGCAACTGCTAAAGCAAACTGTGCATATTCTGCAAAGTATGAAATATCAGTGCTTTTCAGCATGAAACAGATTTGGTAAAAGAATCAGTGAAATTTTTTACCTCTTTGAGCTGACACGAGGGATGGATTTAGAACATAATTGTTCTTTGCTTTATTTGTAATTTTTTTTTGCTATTAACTCTTTCAGTAGTGTGACTCCTTTTGGAGAACAGTATTCACACGAGTTTTGTAAAATCTAGTATTTGCTGGAAAGTCCTGGATTTTTTTTTTGTTTGTTTGCTTGTCATTTTGTTTTGCTGTTTGTGAGTGAATATTTCAGCAGTAGTTTCTGCCTACTGAAAATTACCTAGTGACTCCAGGGAAGTTACAATCTGCATCTGCTGTATTCTTAGATTCCTCTTTCTAGAAAGCTCTCTTTACTCAGAGCATGGTCATGTGCTGCAGTGTACTTGGTACTCATCAGGCCATTTGTTCACTAAGATATTTTTCATCTCCAAAACCCTGAACTAAGGAAAAACCCCATAATTTTCTGCCCTAAAAGAACTGTAGCATTGCAAAGATACACGAAACATGATTCTTCACTCAGAACTAGTGTAATCCCCTCTTTTCAACTTCAATTTTCTGGAGAGTAGAAACTTGGGTGGCATTTGTGATGACATTTCTTCAAATAACTTTGGAGAAGCAGCCCAATAGCTCATTTCAGATTACTTCATGGATCATCACTAGCCATCATTAGCCACTGTGTTAACCTGAAGGAGAGCTCAGAGGTAACAGAGTCACTGTCTCATGAATCTTGCAGTCTACATCTTTTTCTAAATCCTGCCATGAAGCTCCTTGCCACCTTTTCCAAAACCTGCAGAAAGACATCCAAGCAGTGAGAGATTAAGAGAGAGATGAAGGTTTAGATTGTAACTAGCCTCTGATCTAGTGCTAAACATGTCCTCAAGACTCTGAAACGCGGGAGATGTCTCTGAAAATAATCTGTAACTTGTCTTACTCTCTAGTGGACTCTGTTCTCTAATTTAGAAATCAACAGTATAGTTGACAATGGCTATTTATTGGCTTTTTATCTAGAGGACTAATGTAACCCATCAGTATGTTACTGACTAGATACGACTTTTCAGAGGGGGACTGATGAAATAAGCTTCTTTGTATTTATTATTATTTCTACTTTTCAAGTCTTCTTGTTGAAGAATGCAAATTACAGTACAACTACACAAGTCTACAGCCTAATTTGTTGCCAAGTCTGAAACACGTAATGCCTCAAAAACTAGCGCAAAACATGTTCAAAGAGTGTCAATTAATGACAGCTTTCTCTTTTTATTCAGTGAGTAATTTCAGAAGACAACTGTTAAGTTAACCCTCTCTCGTAATTCCTAATGTGAAGATAACACCACTGATTGTCTGTTGTTGGCTGGATTACGTCAAAAAGAAGATCTATCTCTCTGGTTGGTGTTACTCTGTTCTTGCAGCTTCCTCACTCCTAAATTCTCTCATGACATTAATGCTTCTAGAAAAAGGAGATGAAGGTTCCACTTCTGATGGATATTTTGGCTTTTTTCAGAAAAGAGGAGCACCAACTATTTACAATGTTTTGTTAGTCAGGGCTCAGTTTAAATCCAGGAAGTTGTAAATCAACAATGCTTAGGTTTTCTAGGATCTTCTTAAAAGATGACTGTATTCAGTCAACATGGAGAATGGGGGTGGATGTTGTCTGGTAGAACAGATGGGGAAATCTGTACTTGGAAAGGCTTTTCCAGTATGTGGTATTTTCATTTAGGTTTTGGTACTTTTTTCTTTTGCAAATTAGTATTAGGGTTGATAAAATAATGCACTGCAATGGATAGCTCCTCCTCAGAGGATTTGGCAGCTTAAGTGGAGGTTGATAGGAGGAATCACTTAGTTTGTAATATAAACTCAGCATAAGCTTGGAAATTTTTTTAATGCATTACCCTGCCAGTAAAGCATTTGGGTTTTGCCATCAACAGCCTTGTCTCAATTAGCCTTTGTTATCTGCCCTCTGTTTGGATTCAGAGTCCTGGCTTGGACCCATGTTCTTTGAATATGCAAATACTTCCTGTTTAAAAAATATGTGTATTTGCTGAACAATATTATAAAACATGTGTGCTAGCCTTGCCATATAAAATATTGGTTCAGAAATGGATAGTGCATCAAAACATTTTCCAAACATCTCTTTTTCAATCAATTATAGATTTTTAGCTAATTTCTTCTTCTCTGTATCTTCACTGAGAGGGTATAGGCAAGGTCTATGCAGTACCAGATAAATTTCTTTTAGATTAGAATGAAATATTTTTTTCAGCTTAAAGTGTTTGTTGGTACATGCAGTGCTCAGCACTGACAATGTCAGACTACTCAATTTGATGACGATGGAGGATTAGAAGCAGTTTCTGCCACACTAATCTGAGAAGCTCAATAAGCTTCATATTCTGTATTCTGTCTGTTGGACCTAAAATCAAAGAAAAGGGGAAAAAGTGTTTAACTTTGGTAAATGTCAGGAAAAGTTGCTTAAGCTTTTTATATATCAGGGTATACCTTTACCCTGGGAGGTCTTTCAAGTTCACCATCTTACAGAAAAGAAGAATAATCATCAGTATGTGTTTAAATCAATGAAAAGAAAAGAGGTAAATTTTTATCAGCTTTTAATTTGGTATATGACCCTTTTTCCCTAAAAGTCTTCTGTTGCACTGAGGACTTCTAGCCTGATACTCATCATGAGTACTCATCATAATACATGAGTTCAGTATTTTTTGGAAGAGTAGTGATAGGAGCAATAAATTGAAAACTTCTAATTCTTTTATAAATAAATAAATAAATAATTGCTTCAAATCCATGCATGAACCCACCCTCTACTATGAATGGAGGTCGATAAAGCATTTTGTTTTTTCACTAGGAAAAGTAGTAATGGTTGCCTCTTTGAGGAGCAGTGACGCTTGTTTTCACCCTCCAACTGTTTGAGACAGGAGGCTTATTTCTACCCAAACTGCTGTAGGATATCCTTAGGGCAAATATTGATTATTAATTGCAAAAAATGTAAATAAGACTGAAAACATGCCTTCAGAAGTTAATATAGTGAAGCTGAAGACGCTGTGTGGAAAACCAAAGCATTAGAATGTAAAACAGTCTAACTGCAAACACTGCTGTTTAAAAAGAAAAAAACGTAAAAAATATCTAATTGTATTTTCTTCTCTACTGAGAAATTATTTTGTTTTAAGTATATTTTCAAGTGGATGCATAAGACTATGCTAGATCTAAGGACTGAAGATATGGATGTATATTGAAAAATTAATTTATTTTTTAATTAATAACAGTAGTCCCTCTTTTTTTAATATTTCCACAAACCAGTAGGCCATTAGAAAATAGTGAACTAACTCAATATGCTTCAGATTTTACAGAATCATTCTATTTATGCTTTAGGAGTAAAACAGCAAATTATATTGTAAGATTAAAATAACTACAGGGACTTGAAGTGTATTTCTCTATTTCAAATGTACCAAAGAGAAAAAAAAAACAACCCTGAGTATACATCAATAGATCTGTGCCAGTATCTTTCCATGGGATTTGCAGTCATATTTCACACAATATAAGTTTATCTCATGGTTTTCTTGTCATAATGTTTTGTTTTGTTGTAGCAGTTCAAAAACTTTGGTTACATGTAATTAGGTCTTTGCAATTGGTCCATGGTTGCACAAGAAGCAGAATAGTGCATAACTTTTAGAATTATTTTTAATGTTACCCTGATTTTACTGCTTATTTGCAGTCAAGCAGTACTTTGGTTATGAATAGCATCCCAGGAAAAAAGGTGTTGACTAGGAGAAAGGGCACAAAAGAAGAATCTTATAAATGAAAATATTCAGAAAAGTTGTACCAATAAATCTGCAAGCTTTTAAGGTGCAGAAGGCTTAAAATGAGGACTTATATAATTGATGTGCTGAACATTTTCCTTCTATAAGAATAAAAAGGTCTGGTCAAACAATAACTGTAAAAAACTCATAAGGAAAATTCAGGTATATGAGCATAAATAAATAATACAGCTACAGCTATGTGGAGCACCTATCATTAACAAAGAAGAAGAAGAGGTGCTTATGCAAGCAGCCTCCTTTTTTAAGTGATGGGGCTACAGATCACACTCAAATGCAATCTGCTCTTGTTTTTTGATGTAATACCCAAACATAAATAATGTTGAATACATCGCTGCCTTGAAAAAAAAAAAACCATGCAAGAACTCTAAATATTCAAGATGTTAAAAGCTTTAATTTCCAGACTTTATTCTATGGCATATTTTTATTTAAAATATGACTGGTTTGAAAACCAAAAGAAAAATAAATGTTATGCCCTTTATCTGTAAAATAACAATCAAATTACTTATATTCCAGGATGAACATAAGTGAATTACATAAGGTGAATTACACTCAGTAACAAGTATTTTAGAAGAAGAGGATAGCTGAATTATATGCAGAAAGAAGTATTTTAGAAGGAATAATTCTCACTGAAAAGATTTGGCAATTTTAAGATAGCTAATGAAATGAGATCAATATAATACAGTTTCAGTACACACTGTAAGTAAAGAATTTGATTATGATTTAAGCATTTGATAATTTGGTGCTTACTTTCAAATACGTGATTCAAACCCACTGATAATCTCCTGAAATCTTGCCAGAGGTTTTGGTTTGGTCAGCATACCTCAGGGTTTACCGAACACTAAAACACTACCATAGGTAGAAATACTTGACACAAAATTTTGATGCTAAGCAGGAATGTAAACTCTTTATACCACTGAGCAGGCCAGTGCATGCTGACAGTTCTGGTATCACCTTCAGGTACCAGAACTCTGTGCCAATGTTTTTGACTGTGTTGCCATGCTGTGCACAGGTACAAATGAAGGGTTATCATTACCCATTAATAAGAGGAGGTGGATTTTTATGAGCTGCGTCTTTTCTTCATGCTGTGTCACAGTGTGAAGAAAGGAAGAAAACCATGATCCCTAGAGATAAATCACAAAGAAATTCAAATCACAGAGAGGGAACAACTGAAGAAGCCAGAGCGCTTATAAAGATTTTGAGAAAAAAAGATTTACAGAGGCAATGCAATTAGGCAGAGGGTTAAGAGGATAATGAAAGAAGATTAAAGAGGGTAAAAATATACAACTTGATCAAGACTAAGAATTGAGGGAGCTCTGTACACTTTTCTTGTTTCTTTGAGACTCTCGAAGACTGTCCGTGATGGGAAAAAAAATTATGATACAGAAGTATTTCCCTGCCTATTTCTTACTTCCTGATTGCTTCCTGATTTCTTATTTCCTGATATGAACTTGCATATCTGGAAAGAAGCAGGAACTACTGCCACTGTGATTCAATCCCAGTGTTGCCAGTGTTGCTGCTACAGACTGAACTTTGTGGTGTATATGCTTGGTGCTAGATTGCCTTGTGAACATTATACTTAGAAATGTCAAGTTCCTCAGGAAATAATCCTTTAGTCATAAGAGCATAGGCTATATTATCTTACCTGAGTCTTTCTCCATCTTTAATTGCTAGTGTGTTGCTTTTAGGTTTTGTGATTTTAGTGCTTGAAAGAGAAAAAACAATTGTGTTGGGAACTCAGCACATTTTTTTTATTATATTCTTACTGCCTCAGTCCTAGAAAATTCATTTTGTATGTGACAGGCTGGATCCCTATGACTTTAAGTCCTGTGGCAGAAGGATGCAGTGCATCAATTCAGAGCGGTTTTTCAAGTGTCACGGAGTAGCTGGGTTTCCACTCTCTGGAACTGGAAAGTGCCAGTTTACGTCAGATTGATGAATTATGCAAAATCTGGATTCTTTATGTATTATTAATCACCACAAACAAAGGATGACGTTTTAATTAATTTGTGATGATTTTTACCTCTTACTTCCAAAGTAACTTATTCAAATTAAGACTTCCTATTTTGAAGACATGCATCTTGTTAAAAATGTAGAGAGACTGTTATCAGTGCCCGTTGAAAGAAGCAGAAAGTGACACAACCATCTCTAGTGTATAAAGGAATTTAGGGTAATACTTTTACCCTAAATTAACATTAACATCCCTAACATTAGACAGGGAATCTGTACCCACAGTATTTTAATACAGGGATAAATTAGTTGCCTGAAAGGCTTTATTGAAGGAGTGTCTGCATGCATGATCAGAAGCATCAATGCTTGTGTGGTTTGTTTGTTTGCTTTTTTGTTTTTCTTTTTTTTTGAGCAGCGGATGAGGACAAAAACCCTATGATTAATTTTACAGTTCTATATGGGTACATGGTAGACTTCAAATTGAAGTGTGACCTACCTGTGCTTCATTTTGCAATGTTGCTTTACTTTATTTTGAATATTATATATCAGTGACCATGTAAAAAGAGTATCTCCATTGGGGTCATTCATTTTTCATGTGAACAAAACTTAAAATAACTGCAGCCAAGAGATTCCTTTCTGTGAAAAACCTTACAGCTGGATTTAAGTTTCAGTGTGAGCTGCAGAACACAATAAGCAGGCTGACATTTTCTCTCAGCCAGAGGTACAAATTAAGTGCCTGAGGCCACTTCAACACTGAGATCAAGCTTTTCTTTGCTACTGATATCCTTCCTTCCTTCCTTTTTTCACTGAATGCATGACCAAATTATAAAGGTTGATGAGGTCATTGTCTCCTTTTGTGTCAATAAAACACAAGAAACCCCTCACACTTTTTGAAAAATCAGTATATAAACATTGTTCACAAACTTACAAGGTTGCTCTGTGCAGGTAAGATTACCTACCCCATTCTGTACAAATAACTCGTTAAAAATTTCTGTAAATTAGAGTCATGCCTTTACCTCATATCATGGAATTAAGAACTGAACTTGATGCTGAAGTTCCTAAATCAAAGATTTTTTTTTTTTTTAAGTGATTTAGTGTTGGAAATAACAAGGCATGCCTTTTCTTTCTACGCACTGAGGACACTCAGGATTATTGCCACTAGTGTTATACTGTCACAAAATCTGTGCTAAATTAGAGATGAAATCAAGTTCAGCAGGAAATATGTGTATTCTGTGAAAGTTAGTTTGCTGTATTTAGGAATCTAAAACTGTATAAGATTTCATCCTCAGTGTCTTGTATTTGAAAATGAAACATAAAGCTGAAAGGCCAAATTTATCTCTGGAGAACACCAGTATAAATGAAAGCTCTTTGAAGTCAGCTATGTTGGTACCAGAGGACATGATGAAATTAAGCAAAAGGTGTTTGTCTCCTTCAGGAGTTTGCTTTCTTTTGGTAGCATGGAGGGTGCAAGCTTGATTAATGTTATTCCCCTCCTTAATAACTGAGATAGATTCTGATGACTGGAAACAGATAAAAACTGAGGAAGAACAAAGAGATTTTTGTTTCTGCATGTTTTGTGTGGACCCCTCCTATATGTGCAGGTTTCAAAAAATTTTCAGGAAAAACATATGTCTGTATTTACAGTAAAATGTGAATGAGTAACAGTTCTTTGAATACACTAACAGGTAATTTTGATTTGTTAGTACCATGAAGATTATTGGCTTGGATTCAATGTTTACTTGAAAAGTTTTCAAATTTTGTAATATCCTTTCCTGAACTTATGAACATTAAATAAATTGGAATTGAGAGGTCTGAAGAAGCCACAGCACTAGAGATTCTTCAGATGATCTAGTAACTGCATTTTTGTGTAATGTGGAAGGCTGTGCTTTCTTAAACAAACATATGGCGTACTGTTCTCATCAAACCCACCGCCTCTCCCTTTCTTTCCCCAAATGCATGCTCCCTCTTAGTAGTATGGTTGCCTTAGGTTGTTGCAGAGTATTCCAATTATGCATGATAAAACATGATTGTCTGTGATGAGATTTGACACAATGGGATTGTGTTGGTTTTGGCTAGCAGAGGTTTGTGGGTTTTTTTCATAGGAAGTAGTAAGTGCCTATGTTTCGGATTTGTGGTGAAAATAATGTTGATAGCTCAGGGATGCTGTAGTTATGACTGAGCAGTGTTTGCACAGAGTCAAGACCTTTTCTGCTCCTCTCACCATTGCATCAGTGAGGAGGCTAGGGGGTGCACAAGAAGTTGGGAGGGGACACAGCTGACCCCAAATGACCAAAGACACATCGCATAAGATATGGCATCATGAAAAAGGGGGAAAGAAAAAGGAAGGAAGGACATTCAGACAAATGGTGTTTGCCTTTTCTAGTGCCTTGTTTTAATCCCAGCCATCAAATTAATCACTTGCAGCCACTTGCTCACTCCCTGACCATTTGGATAGTGAGAGAGCCAGAAGGATAAAAGGTGGAAAACTCCCAGGTTGAGATAAAGACAGTCTGATAGGGAAAGCAAAAGCCACACACATGAGCAGAGTAAAACAAAGAATTAATTCACTGCTTGCCATGGCAGCCACCTCCATCAACCCACAAGTTTTCTCACTTTTACCCTTCTGAATCTCTCCTCTTGGCACCAAGTCAAATGAAGGGGCATCTGTGTAGGCTTTGGTTTCTGGCTGGGGTTAGACCTGTCTACAGGACCTGTCTACAAATTTGAACAAATTTCGCATGTTATAACAAGCAGGTATAATTTTCTAAATGGTCTGAACACTGAACACTGAAAAAGTGTTACCTTGAATGTTAAAATGATTTTCATAATGATGCTCACTGGTATTCCTAGCTGTGTTCTTTTGGGGAGAAAAGAGCTACAACTTCTAGCCAAACTTTAAAACTCATTCAATGAATATAAAATTCTGTGTTAGTTATTCCCTTAAGTGTATCAGGAGCAGAATGAGGAAACTTTTTTTTTTTAAATAAACCATGCAGGAATCTCATACTTTCTCCCATCAAAGGCTTCTCTCTAAGATTTTATGTCAGCATTCTCTCTGCCCCAGTGGACGTGTCATGGTTGTATCATTATGGAATTGTGGAATAATACCTACCCACCTTCTTTACATGAAAAATACTGGTCATGTGTTTGAAATGCATGATCCACTAGCACCTGAAAAAGTACTCTAGGGAAGCACACCATATTCTTTCTCTGTTGTCCTAGTCTTTCTCAAAGTATTTCCTAACAACTGTCATCAGAGACATCATTCCAAACTAGAAGGAACCTTGATCTGATTCAGACTGACTCATTCTGATTATACTCACTGTTAAGAGAGACTAGTTTTGTACACTTTGATGGTTAACTATCATGTTTTCATGAGATTGCAGTTGTTACATACCCATTTACTCCTTTCATGTAAATGCTTGGTAATAAAATGACAGGTTACAGCACAAAGAACAAGTTTCCTCCCAGTGCTTATTTGTGGTTATTCAGATTATCTTACAGTTCTCTTCCAAGGGTTTTCACATTGTTCTTGCAGTTGAGAACTGGGCTTAAGGTACTGTTAAAACAGCAGTCTCACTGATGCTCTGTGAAGAGGCAAACAAGCAGTTGTGCCTCAGCCTGTTGCTGCCTGTTACTCTTTCCTACTCAGGAGCAATTTTAGCTTTGTGTAGAGTCATAGAATTTTTAATGACGAAGCACCTATCCATGAAGACACAAGATTACTCTCAGACTTAGGTCTCCTGGATGATCTCTCCCAGTCTGTCCTCACGCTGTTCGTATGCTGTTGTGCCAGAGACAATCATCCTCCAGGTATGGGTCTGACACATGCTTTAAAGATCATATGGATTGCTGGATGCTGATGTGATACTGTGCCCCGAGCAACAAATGTAAGAGTAAACTATGCCAGGTTGGGCAAATACCTTGGGCATTTTTTGCCCCTATTTCCTACCATAACAGCCACTTCAGCTCTAAGTGGCATGTTGACTTCTAACCTGTCTTGAGGCACATAGCTAAAACCTGAAGCAGCCTTAAATGTCTTGACAAAATCAAAGCTGTTTACCTTAATGCAGTGAAACTCCACTTCACTGAACTTGTACTACCTGTAATTAAACTATTTCCGACTATATTCTGAGTACTTTTGGTATGAAATTGCATTTTACTTCTTTTTTTCTTTAATATAATGAAACTACATTTTGAAATTAATTTATTTTCTTTAAATGGAAAATCAAAACAAAAGAAAAAGGAAAGGATCTTGAACGTATTTTGAAATACAGACACTCATTTCTTCACAGGCTCCACATTCTTTGAAGACTGATTTCATATTTACTTCTTAACTGAACATGCTTGAACTTTTTTCCCCAAACTTTGTATCCAAAATCTGTGTCTCATCTGGTTTTTATCTACAGCTGTGATAAAGCAAAAGAGACCATGTTAATGATTTTAATTGAGGTTGATATTTTCTCTCTGAATCATTTAGAGATAAAGATTGCATAGCATATGCTCTTTTGATCTATTCAGAGAAACAGCGAGCTCCGTAGTTTGATGTCAAGATAATTAAAATAAGTGCCAGCAAAGCTTTGAGAGCTATTAGAAACCTAAAGATTGAAAAATGGTTTGGAGGAGGGTCCAAAGTGGAGCACACATGGCTGAAGTATTCAGAAAAATCTGTTTCTGACTACTCCAGACCTCACCTGAAGTGCTGTGTACAGTTCTATGCTGTCCAGAAGAGACACAAGAGACACATGTACATACTGGAGACAGAGCAGCAAGGGGCCAAAGAGAATATTAAGGACCTGCAGAATTTCTGAAACGATGAAAGGCTGAGAAAGCTGAGATTGTCAAGCCTGGAGAAGAAAAAGCTCTGGCGGGATCTTATCAATGTCTATAAATACCCGAAGAGGGGATGCAAAGAAGGCAGAGTCAGGTTCCTTTCAGTGATGCTCAGTGTCAGGACAACAGGCAAGGGGCACAAAAGACATGTTTCTTTCTGAACATTAAAAAGACCCTTTTTTCACTGTAAGGCTGATTCAATCCTGGCTTAGGTTGCCCAGAAACATTGCAGTCTCCCTCCCTGGAGGTATTCAAAACACCTCTGCACAAAGTGCTGGGCAAGCTTTTCTAGGTAGCCCTGTTTGAATCAGATGATGTCCAGAAGTCCACTTCCACCTCAACCTTTGTCTGACATAATTTGATCCCTTTTGAAGCCAATACAACATTTCTAAGATCAAGAGCTAACAAAGTTTCACATGTTTTTAAAACAGTATTTTAAACCTGGTTTCAATTTAAACTTCTATTTCCCATGTGTTAAAATATATATCAAGGAGGATTTTCTGTTGCTTCAGTTCATGATCTTGCTGAAACCACACATCCTTCTTCTCTTGCTTTGGGAGCTCTTTGGAGTTACTATTCTCTAACTTAGCTGCAATTTATCTGCTTTCAATTAAAAAAAAAGAAAATCTCAGCTTTTGAATATCAATTTTTACACAATATCACAAGGGTCACTGGTCCGTTGCCAGCCAAGTGTCACTGTCACCTTGTGTAAACACTTTATTCCTTTAGAGCAAGCATACATCAGATTTATTTTATATTCACCAAACTTTAATATAAAAAAATTGTTTTTGCTAATTCTGCAGAGTGAATCTGATCAGTGTCACTGCTGATGTACACATATTCAACACAGTATGGAAATTAATCTTACTTATAGTTAAATGAAGAAGGAAGATGTGTTTTATGCTAACTAGAAAGTCAGATTTGTTGCAAAAAGGAAAACAGCAAAAAGACAGATCTGAAGTGATCTAGATCATCCACTTGACTGAAGATATAAAGTTACACTAGTAGGCTTAGAAAGGACCCTAACAAATGCATGAATTTTAGGAAGAAAAAAAAATCACCTTGGGAAACAGGGTTAATCATAAATAATACACCAAATCTATTTGAACAATCTTTGGCAGGAGTAAAAAAAGACTCAAAGGAGCTGGAATTATAAATTGGTTAATGCTGAGCATTAGGGGGAGCATAGCTGGAACCTACATGTTCAATTCTAGGAGCCATATTTTAGGAAAGAAATTATGAAGCATGAAAGGTCTGAGGCTGAAAGATCAACATGAATCAGAGTTTCAGAGATCTTAATTATAAAAATCACTCAGGTGTGGCCTTTGATATACAGAGTGAAATAAAACGAAATTGGAAACCATCTTCTAGACATATTTTATGGAGGACCTCGAAGATAACAACTGCTGCCAGACAGAGGTTTAAGCTAGTTACTTACTGCTGAGGGCAAGCTGTTCACTGAAAAACAGTTGCTTCCTCACCATTTTCTCTTTTCTGTTACCTTGGGAGGGGCTTAAAAATTTTTTGGGATCAACAAAATTGATTTCTTGGTGAAAAGGATGTTTATTTAAAGGATGAAATTGAATATTTTATCTCACAAGCTAAGTTAACAAATTCTCTTGTCTTTCAAATGTATAAATAAACTTGAATAAATGTTGAATGGAAAAGGAAAAATAGTGTCAGAGCAGATTATTTTCTTTGAGTACCATCTTCATTCATCAGTATGCTTACCTGTTCACAAATAGCAGTGTCTGAAAGTAGTAAGCAGGCATTATGCCCTTTGCTAGATATTAATCTCAGCATTTGTGCCCGCCTTCAAGGATTTTGCTGTGCTCAAAAAAACTGGACAAACAAAAGAGGGCAGTAAATGGGCTCTCCTAGTGCAGAAGTTCTTCTCTGAAAATAATTTGCAACACAGCAAAGCATCATGAACAGAAGCATGGAATACTATTCTCCCCTCATGAAATAAAGTAAAAGTTTTACCCTTATAGGTACAATATAATAGTGGTGTCCATACCCACCAGCGTAGCAAATCAACATCTGGGAAAAGACCATGCCAAAATTCCCTTTGCTGTTTCACAAAAAATTTAAGGGTCCGGCTAAATGAAGTAAATGAGTTTGCTTGTGTGAGCAGCTGGCTAATTAAAAATATTTGCAAATACTGTTTTCATCCTAACCTAGTATGAATTTCTGTATTCCTTGTGAATTTTGTAATAATAAAAAACAAAAAAACCTAAGGAAAAATGCGGAAGAGACTTTCACTGCTCTTCCCCCAATACTGTTTTTCTTCCTAATGTGAAGCACCTTGGGAGTCAAAACTGAATATTCATATGTCACAGAAAACATATGGCAAGCTTTCCTTTCAGGGTCCCGAAGCCAGAGACTTCCTTTAACTTATTTATGCCATCTGATTCTATGACAATGTGTTCTCAAAAAGTAAATGGTTCACCCAGGTCAAAAGTTCATCTTCTCTGGAAAGGGGTGTCCTTCAGGTGGAGGAAAGGGAGATGATGAATTTTTACTGTTTTTTTTCTTAATTGATTTCCTTAAAATTGTTTTGATTGTGGATTATGGTGTGGATGAGTGAAGACAAACTTTCCATATGTATCTATATTGAACTGGAGTATAAAAGAATAGGTGAGTGTAGTTTATGTTTTTCGTTGATAAATGTGGAGAAACAAATATCCTGGTAGTGTAACAGTCTCCTGTACAGTAGTAGAGAGAAGACAATTATCTGAGAGTGCCATGTCTGAGGATGAAGGATACAGTTTGCCTCATGGCTGCTTAACGTAGTTGAGCATAAAAGGAAGAAAGAATTTTTATGTCATTATTTCTTCTACCCATCCTGCTTAGTTCTGTTAAGACCTACTTCATGTACCCTAAATTTAAGACATCTACCAAGATAACCTAATTCTGCCCTCTTGCCCTCTTCTGATGAACATTGCTTGGGAAGTGTTGTCATGATTTGTCAAGGAAATAACCAAGAAAAGGGCTTTTATTTTGAGCTCATTTGCTTAAAATCTGACACTGAGAAAATTCTGGAAATTGTATGAATGACAGATATGACCAAAACAAAACCAAAACACAAATACCAGTAGTATTCCTTTGACCTTTTTCATATTGAAAGGCTTTATAGGTTTTTTATGAATTTCAGTCCCAAACATTGTAACTTATGAGCAGAGAAAGTGAAGGAAAATTCAAGTACTGCTGAATCTCAAAGAAGTTCCTTAAATACCTCTTATTGGGGTTCATACCTGACATTTTCAGCAAAGACCTGATCCAACAGGCATGTACAAGACCATAGACTGAGGAGGGAGACAAAATCTAGTCCATGTAGCAGAGACCTTTCCAACTGATTTCCAGGCTTGTTACTTACAGTAGAGGCATCATTGTAGAGAAAGACAATAACACAATGGGGCAGAAGAAGGAAGAGTCTTTGGGTTTAGTCCTTGGTTCTGCCACACACTTTGGGTGTGGCTTTGGACCAGTGAATTTCTCTGTCTCTCCTTCAGCTTCCCATCTGTAAAATGCAACCATAAAGGAAAAAAATGAACAATGAATACACTTTCATGGCCTGCAGAATTTTGGCAAGTCCCTTATATCCTGAATTAGTGTATCCCATCATGACTCCCTTTATTACTATGCTAAGATACTCTATTAAAACATAAAAAGAAAACATTTAATAAAGAAAAACATAAAAGCTTCTTCTTTAGACATCTTGGTAATGTTTTAAAATGCTACCATTTTGAGGTAGTTTGAAAATGTTCACGTTTAAGAGCACTCTAAGCAGCTGGGCCTGTTTCCATGCATAGACATAATAATTTAAGCAAGAAACTGAATAGCAGAGTGTTGAAAAATAGGCAAGAAAGGCTGTATAGAAAGCGGTATGTGGGCAGCATCAATTATTTTCTGAATATGTGTGCATAGCACTATCTATTTTAAACACAGAGATGTACCATTAACTAGTTATTGATTATGAGCCATAATTTCCATGCCTAAATTCTAATAATATATTAAAAATAAATAAATTAAAATTGGGGAAGATTAACTATTGTCCCCTCTTTTTTTTTTTTTTTTTTTTTAATAAGACAACTAAATTTAACAAAAGTGAATTATCATGTAATTTTATGAGATTCCACTCATATTGAGATNTTTGAGTATGCAATTAATATTTCCATTACTCCATGCTGGAAAAAAATTAATACAATGAAGTAATGTGTTGGGCTTTTTTCCTGCAATACAGCAAGATTTAATGAATTGAATGAACTTACATTTGAGCCTATCTGAGCGTATCTGAGGAAGGTGGATTTTCTTCCTGCCTAGTAAACAGTATGAAAGAAAATGACACCAATACATAAGGTAAACAAGCTTTATTTTTTGAGGCCAGCATCCACCTTCCACATCTTCCATCTCTGACCCTATTGCATTCATGCTTTTCTTCCTTGTAAAAGGGGGCCCTTGCAGTTAAACAAGATAGTGTTCTGAGTGTTTAACTGTGTCTTCACAGTTGAGATGATAGCACTTGTGCATTACAGGAGAAACAGACTTCTGCAATTTTCTGCCTCTGAAGTGTAAGGACTCCAAGTAATGCTCACTTCCCTTCTCTGGCCATTGAAAAGTAGTGTCTTTGGTCAGTTGCTATCACTTACCCCCATCTATTTCCACAACTGCAGAATAGTTTTGACTTTGAACTCAGTGATATCCAGTCATTCAAAATCAGGAAACTAGTATCTCTAATTTATTTTTAGACTCTTTAAAAGAAAAACCTCCTGCTGCTCCCATCCACAACAACTTGATGCTACATTTATTTTGATTTTTCATTTATTTTGTTGTAAAAGTTCTCAGGTTCTCATTGTAGGCACAGATGGTACATAGAGAGGGTTAGGTTCATGAGGGAGATTTTTGTATTTTGTAAAATGTGGGGACTAAGCTTGGTGTGAAATCTTTCTCATTCACTATGGATGACGGACATTACATTACCCTGGTCAGTCAAACTTGTTCCATGTTAGCAGGAAAAACAGACCTCACCTTCTATTTCTTGGAGTTGCAGAATCCACTCTTATCTTATTCCCTTGTTACTTTGAAGCCTTGGAAAAAAGATTTCCTTTGTGTTAGCCCAGAAAAATTGTCACATTATTCAGGTTTTAGAGAACATACTGTGGAGAAAACAGCCCAAGATTCATTCTTCTTCCACAGCAACTTTAGATTTGTAGCAAATGAACAATTTATGATACCATTTCGTACTTAATTTTCCCCCTTATGATATTACCCCATGTTATGTACAAAAGCTTGTACAAATAATTCCTTTCATGTTGAAAACCCATGTAATTTGCTTCAGATTGCTTTTCTGTCTCTGTGTGTCTTTTAATGTCAATGTTCTCTTAGGTGAAACAAAGTGACTGTCATTTGACATTGTTTTCCCGGGGTTGGGAGAATCCTAAATGATCTATTCCTGTATCCTGTGTCATAAAAAAAAGTAGGAGGATTTACCAGCTTAGCATTCTTTACATTATAGTTCTTCCCCTTTTTTTCTCCTCTTCCATGTACATTATTATAACTCTTCCTCTTGAGCTTATCAGTATTTTTTCACATCCTTTTTGTCCCTCTTTTTTGCTTTAAGCATTAATTTTCATGGTTGTGCCATGCTAAATTTTCTGCTTCTTTTATTTATTTACCCCCACTCCTCCTCCTTTCTCTCTTCAGCAGAAAGACATGGCCACTTTCTCTCTGGTCTGAATTTTGCATTCCTTGTTGACAGACTTGTCTGTGGTTAAATGTGAACTTGTTTTTTCTTTTTGTTGAACACTTTCGTAGTATCCTTTTACCTCACTTATGTGTATCTGCTGTAATACCAAATGTGATATTTTAAGTTAGGCCACTTACTGGATTTCAGTTCTGCAGTACAAGTGGCAACATTTTTTCAAGTATTTCTGTCCTCTGTCCACTTCAGTTTGGATTTTACCAGCTTTGTTTCATCTTGTCAGCATGTGGTGTGGGAGCTCAGAACTTATTGGGCCAAGGCTTGTTTAACAAATGTGCTGATTTTGGCTGGGGTAGAGTTAATTTTCCTCACAGTGGCTGGTATGGGGCTGTGTATTGGATTGTGCTGAGCTCAGAGTTGATAATACAGAGATATTTTTGTTACTGCTGAGCAGGGCTTGCACAGAGCCAAGGCCTTTTCTGCTTTTGGTACTGCCACACTGGGGAGGGGACTGGGGGTGCTTGGGAGGTTGGGAGGAGACAGAGCCAGGACAGGTGACCCAAACTGACCAAAGGGATAATCCAGACCATGTGGCAAAATGTCGGTGTACAAAACGGGGGAAAGAAGGAGGAAAGGTGGTAAGTTTGGAATCATGGCATTTGTCTTCCCAAGTCATCATCATGCATGATAAGGGTCTGCTTTCCTGCAGATGGGAGAACACCTGCCTGCCCTTGGGAACACTGAACTAACTCCTTGTTTTGCTTTGCCTGTGTGTTTTTGCTTTCCCCGTTATACTGTCTTTATCTCAGCTCACAATTTTTTTGCCTTTTACTTCTCCAATTCTCTCCCCCTTCTCACTGGTGGGGGTGTGAGCGAGAGGCTGCATGGGGCATGGCGGCTGACTGGGGTTAAACTGTGGCAAAGTATTATATGTCTGGAAGGGGCAGCTAGATGTTTCACATGGTAAGGAGGAGTGCTGTGCTTCCTGTTGTTTGGTGTAAATAAGGATTGGTTGTAAAACCTAATCCTAAAACCAAAACTGTGGTGTAGCACTTGTTGGGTGCAGAAGTATGGCATTGGTAGTTAGCCAGGTTTTAAGCTGAGGTTCGTGAGCAGTGCTAAGGTAAAACTGGTGGAACTGGAATTAACTTGAAAATATAGTTCCATGTATTTGCCTCAACAAATAAGATTTATACTGTGAACACCTGGAAAACTGCACAAGTTTCAAAAGAAACATATTGAAATCTTTGATTTCTTCTTTGCATTGAATACCTGTCCTTGTTTGTTTTGAGGACCCACATTTTCATTGTGCTCATAGATAGAGAGAAAGAGGACAAAAGGGAACTGATCAACTGCATTGATAGTCTCCACTGAGATAGGTCTATATATAGTTTGTAGGACCAGATACTTCTGGAGGAAAGGTGTGATTCTGTAAGTCACTTCTGCCTTAGACGCTCAAAACTGGAAAATTATGTCAGGGTTCTGAAAGGCTGAAATTGGCTTACTTATTGCCAAAGCACCTCAGAGACTGATTTGGGAATTGACAATTTTTTCTTTTAGCCAGCACTGAACTCAAACCTTGGCACAGATTCTGGAATGGAGTATTCTACTGTGGCATACTGGCCCACAAAACTCATCCTTTCCTACCATAAATCATTAAAGATCCCTTGGGAGTATTCAATGTAGGGATGGCAAAGTCTATCTAGGACACCTGCCAATTTGAATTACTCTGCTCTGCTTGTCAGTTATCTCTTTAATTTTATATGAATATGGGATTACTGTATGCTGTTAAACACTTGTCAAGATCCAGCCAATAGCTGACAGCAAAGCAACCATTTAAATCGATCCATTGTCAGATATCCAGGTTTTCAGAGTAGATGTCCTGTTGCAGGTTTTGAATCTTCCGGCAAAGATCAGATTTTCCAAGCAATGTTGTTTTTTGTTAGTAGTTGGCATACAGGGTGAGCTCTGTAAAAGAAGCTGCTCTAAACAAACAGGAAAGAGGTGGTGTCAGTGCCAAGGACTGTGCAATTTCAGGTGTTCTTAGGGCTTTATGAAACACTGGCCATTTAACAGGATTACTCACAGGATAGTACTAGTTCTCATAAAAATAAAAGTTGTGATGGTACTAAAGCAGATTCTTGGTTCTTTACAAAATGTGTATGGTTCTGACTGCAGCAGTGTATAGAAAGCTCTGCTTGTGTGGGAGGGTGCAGGCATTATAATTTTCCTTGTGCTAGTTGCACCTCAGACACCTCTGATGAAGAAGTTGTATAATAGAGAAGTTACTTGCTTGGCAGCTAACAAGACCCGCTCAGAGAAGGATGAATTGGTCCAATTACAGTAGAAAGCTAATGCAGAGATATAACTTGTGAACTCAGCCTGCCTTGTACTTGATCAGCCCCGACAGGGCAGGCAGAGGGTTGCTGAGTCATCTTTGTATTCTAGTGTATTTCTAAGTGTATACCTTAACTGTATAGACAGTGGCATCAAAGTAGTCAGTCACGTCCAAGGCAGTGGATGTCAAAATCTGTCTCAGAGCCTTATGTATCTGTTTGTCTTATGCTTAGTACTCAGGAAGGCAACTTGTTCGACTAGCCAGAAATACACAAGTTGTTTTT